>PVKM010004332.1:0-52631 GCA_004027735.1 Carollia perspicillata
GCAAATTAACCATTTTACCTGACTGTGGTTTCTAATGAACACCAAACCAAACCAAAACAAAACCTGCCCATAGTGGCATTGAATCATCCAAAGTCTTGCAAAAAATTAATGACTGATGTAATACTAAAATTCAAGTTTCTTAACTTCTGAACTAGTGTCACACTACTGCTCATATATTGGATATTGATGTATTGTATAAACTGTTTTGAATTTAATATGCAGATAGAGAATTTTGAGTGTATAATGAAAATAAATTTTCCTGTTATCTAAAGGATAAAAATGTGCTTATGCATGTCTACACAACAGGCAACTGAGAGGACAAATTGAAACTGGAAAAGCCAGCATTCGGGCTGCCTGTCACTACCAAAACCAATAAGCAGAGACAGGGATTGAACCTTTATGGGAACGTTATTCAGATGGCTGGTGATCTGAGAAGACAGCAAATTATGTACCCTAACAAAATATCTTAAATTCCATTTTAAAGCAACCCTTTTTACAAGAAGAAAACTGTTGGTAAGGGGTTTGGAACGCAGGGAAAAAGTTAATTAGATAAAAGCTTCAACATTCTTTCATCTGTGTCCTGGGCAGTGGTCTTCATCTGTGTCTTGAGCTGTGGGAGTCTCACCCTGGAGTACAATGTCTCAGATACCATCCTGATGCTTGTAGTCCTCCTGCGGCACAAAGGTGGAACTATTTATGGTGTCCTGGAGTCAGGGTGAGTCATACCTTCAGTTCCTGGAATAATAGCTTTTTATAAGCATTGATTACTAAGCTTATTAAGCCATTACCTAAACTAAAATTTTCCAAGCCTTCAGTCCCCCATCAAAATCACTCAGGTGGACTTGTAACCTGGATTGGTACAATAGGAGTAAAGTCTTGCTCTCTGTTAGACAAAGAAAGGTTGCAAGAGGACACTTTAGGTGGAATTGTGGAAATAAGATAGCAAACTTTATAGGAAGAAGAGGAGAAGGTAAGCAAAGTAAGATGAACTAGAGTTGCACAAATGCAGTGTAGAAATGGATCTTGCAGGGGGAAAGCAATTAATAGCTATATGGACAGAGAATTAGCTTTAAGTCCACAAAGGTAAAGAAGTGAGAGCCACAGAGATGATTCCAGATGCACAAATGGAACAAAATGTGAAAGTAAATCATAAAAATAAGAAACCCCAAATAGAAGAATCTATTATTCACTAGATGTTGAAATATCAAAGGGCAGTGATATGGAACATGGTAAAAGAAAAATGTAAAACTTTAGATGCCAAATAATAAGGGGTCTATAAAAAGTAGTTCAAAGGAAAGACTAAACAAAATAATAACAAATCCAAAGTCCTAGAAGTAGAACTGTAGAGTATATGAGGAAAGCCTGTAGGGAAATTGATCTTCCATGAGCTGTTTGCATTTGTGGCTTATAGTAATGAAGGCAATAAAAAATGTGGACGATTTGTTTAATTTACAACATATTATAAAATATATGACATTTATGTGAGGAGATACATTATCACGAGTACTGATTCTGGGAGGGAATATATGGTTTTTAAAATATTCTTTCTTAATTCATGTGTGTGACTTTTTAAAAAGATTTTATTTATTTATCTTTAGAGGGGAAGAGAAGGAGAGAGGGAGAGAAATATCAGTGTATGGTTGCCTCTCATGCATCCCCTGCTGGGAACTGGCCTGCAATGTGGGCGTGTGCCCTGACTGGAATCAACCACAATCCTTTGGTTTGTAGGCCCGTGCTCAATCCACCTAGCTACATGAGCCAGGGCAGTTTTTATAATATTCTGTACCCAGAATGGTTGTAGCAAATTAACCAGCACAAATAAATAATGATTCATTAATATTATTTATAATAATAGGCCAGGTTTATGAAAATAAACAAGCTAACAGAAATAAATATAAGGTCTTGCTCATCAAAAGACTTTCAAATATAGATGCACAGACAGGAGAAAAAGGCTTAGTAGTAGCCTTCATGAAAAGGGTAGATTTTAAGAGATATTGACATATCATAGAATGGATCACTTTTTAATCACTTTTATTTGTGGAACGAATTCAAATTAAAGGAAATAGGAAAATTAAAAATATATTGACCTTTCTATAGCACTAATTTTCAGGCTTTCCATTTATATGGGAATTTATTTTTAATAATGGTTTAGTTTAGATTCAAGTAGTGTCATGGTTTCTTAGTAACAGCTGGAGTAGTATGAATGTTTTTCTAATATCAATCCAAATTTTACGTAAAAAGTTCACATATATCACTAAATCATAAGAAGATTTAGTATTAGCCACTAGCTCAGATATACTGGCATAGCTGTTAATTCAGTCCTTCAGATTGTCAGGAATGTTGATAGCGGGTTCAGCTTTGATGTATGTGGCTCTTTCCATGCAGAGGAAAGCTGAGTTTGCTGCTGTTTGGCACTGGTCCATCTCCATCACGAAGCAGCGATTCTCTTTCCCTTCTGACTTCGACTCTCATCCTTGTAAGTAAGACTCCTTTGACTTCGTTTGGCCTTTCACCATCTGCAGAAAAGGAGGGCAAGCCCAGAAAACTGGCACCTTCACAATTTCACAGGGTCCTTGATTAAGCTCCATTTAATTCTGAGAATCTTAATCAAGGTAATTAGCTGACTCCGGGTGTCTGTGTCTGCACGCGCCCCTCTAGTGGTTCGCTCCAACAGCTGGAAGGTGTTCGGATGTGGCAGCTCTCCACAATGGCTCCGCTGTGGAGGAGCAGTGTGAGCTGTGAGCCTATCAGTGGCTCTATTTAGTATAGTCCTGAGTGTACAGCTACACTGATTTGTTTTTGAAACCTTCCAAATGTGTACAAAGCAGGCTACTTATTTTGTGCCAAAAAACTAGATTAGCTAATTTGTGATAATGCTGAATTCAATCCTTTAATATATTTCTCCATAATTCTCATAATTCTCACACCAAAGTGCACTAATTACTTACCTAGTGCATTCACTATCTTTCCCAAAATACAACAGAAAGTTCAGTCCAGAGGAAGGCCAAAAGGCGTATTCAATTCATTCGTCAGTCATTTTATGTCATTTCAGGTTTAACAGATGCGAAACATTTAAATTTTGCTAACTAACCCACACTGATAAAAATACAAATAAAAATAAATTACAATATTAGAAATGTTGCTATCTGGAAAATTTAGTTTTGTTAGTCAAAATAGTTTTGAGAACTAATTAACTACAGAGGTTAGTGTTTTGTTATATTATTGTATTTTGTACAAGAAAGTTCATCTGGGGTTGGGGGTACATAGGTTTTCTTAAAAACAATGCAGATGCTTTGCTTTGATTCATACCTCATGAGTGAATCGATCCACGAGAGCTATTATATATCTTCCTTTTCCATTTCTTTCCATCAAGGCCTTCCATTAGTTGGGTGGAGAAAAGATGAGAATATTCTAGTCATGGTGTTTCAGAATAGAAAGGCCTTGGAGAGCCTCCAATCCCATATTTTTATATGGTTTTTTTGTTGTGTTTTGTATTTTAACTTGCTAAACTCTTTTATCATAACATAAAATCTAGCAAACAATTGTAGAAATTTCTTATTAATTTTAACTTTTGATATGGGTTATATAGCTTACAAGCTAATCTTTTATATCAAATCAGTATAGTATTTAATTCTATTGTATAAAGTTAATTTAATACAGTGTCCAACATATTCAAAACATAATTACATTACCTCTTTCATTTGTTAATTTACATTAAACAAGTATGCAAGAAAAATAATTTTATTGACAAAGACATGTAAAAGGCTATATTTTATATTTTGTATGCCTGGACTAAACTAGTTTTTATCAAGATAAGTGAAAACTGCTTTCTTGTCTTCATGTTCAGAATTCTTTAACAATTAAAAATATAACATCCATATGTTATCTTAGAAAATGACATAACAGAGGCCATGCTAGGTTCTTTTGCAAGTATTTCCCTTCTAATAGCAATATATTGCCAATTTGAAGCATTTGAAACCTAATTTTTTATTTTATTTTTAATGTATATATTTCTTTTAAACATAAACTGCACTATAATAGAAATATTGCTGTGTACTTTTTTAAATATAGAAATTCACTAAGATGAATTCAATTTAAGGATCTGGCAAAGATTACCTTAACATGAATTTCCAGCAGAATCTTTCTCCCATATTTTCCTCTAACTGGTTGCTTTTCAATACCAGAATTCCTCATGCTACCATCTTTAAAATGGTTATCCATTTTCAGTACAAAAATATATGACTAAAAAGAAAATTTTAAAATTATGTAACAGATTTAAAAACCAAAATGGAAAGATAGGTCATATTCATGATGGTAGTAGCTTCTGTGAGCAGGGAGATAGGAAAGTGGCTGATGGTAAGGGGAAGTCTTGATGATCATATTTTACTTCAAATTTTTGAAGAAATTCAAGCAATTATTATAAAATCTTAGCTATTGTCAATTCTGTGTGTTCTGTAAAAAATCTCTAAAAAATCTTTTCTGATTTGGTTTGCTTCTAAAATCTGCCCTGGTAAGTGCCCTGACTGGGAATTGAACTGGTGACCCTTTGGTTCACAGGCTGTTACTCAATCCACTGAGCCACACCAGCCAGGTCAGACTATTTCTTCTTATTGAATAGTTCAACAGTGACTATAAAACTCACTTTCTTTATATATAGTTCAATAAATTGTAATACTTTAAAAACCAGCATGTTTTTCTCCAATAGTAAAAAAAACAAAATTATAATTCAGAAGTTGATTTTTATGCATTCCAAACCAATAATTTTTTTAAGTCACCATCTATTTAATGTGGCTATCTTCTTTTTCCACAACAGAGAATATTGGTAATGCTTGGGGAACTGAAACAGGAAAATATAAGAATGCTAATGGAATAATGGGAGCCTTAAATAGAAAGTCAACGAACACCAGAACTTTTTTTTTTACAATTAAAAGGCATGAATTTTGGTAATTACAGAAAAATAAACCAGTGCATTTTAATTTGTATATATTTTTAAAGAGATTTTACTTATTTATTTTTAGACAAAGGGGAAGGCATGGAGAAAGAGAAGGGGAAAAACATCAATGTGTGGTTGCCTCTCCTACACTCCCTACTAGGGGCCTGGCCTGCAACCCAGGCAGGTGCCCCAACTGGGAATCGAACCAGCGATCCTTCGGTTTGCAGGCCAAAGCTCAATCCACTGAGCCACACCAGCCAGGGCTAATTTTTATACATTTATTAAAATTTTTAACAATACACAAAGTGTTTATATTACAGATTATGAGGAAGAACTACTCTTGTTTCATTGGTGGTCTCAGAGAAGGTATTTTTCCTTCTCTTATATTTGTGTATTTTCTTTTTCTAAATATATTTTATTTGTTATGCTATTATAGATGTCCCATTTTTTTCTTCCCTTTGTTCCCCTCTGGCCTTCCCTCACCCCCACCCACCAGCATTCCTCTCCTTAGTTTATATCTGTGGGTCATGTGTAAGTTGTTTGGCTTCTCCATTTCCTCTACTATTCTTAACCTTCCCCTGTCTATTTTGTGCCTACCAAACATGCTTCTTATTCCCTCTACCATTTCCTCCATTTTCCTGCCTACCCCTCCCCACTGATAACCCTCTATGTGATCTCCATTGTCGTGATTCTATTCCTATTTCAGTTGTTTGCTTAGTTTTTGTTTTTCCTTAGGTTCAGTTGTTGATAGTTATGAGTTGATTGTCATTTTACTATTCATAGTTTCCATCATCTTCTTTTGCTTAGATAAGTCCCTTTAACATTTCAAATAATAAGGGCTTGGTGATGATGAACTCCTTGAACTTGACCTTATCTGGGAAGCACTTTATTGGCCCTTCCATTCTAAATGATAGCTTCGCTGGATAGAGTAATCTTGGATGTAGGTCCTTGCCTTTCATACTTCAAAAACTTCTTTCCAGCCACTTCTTGCCTGCTAGGCTTCTTTTGAGAAATCAGCTGATAGTCTTATGGGAACTCCTTTGTAGGTAACTGTATCCTTTTCTCCTGCTTTTAAGATTCCTTATCTTTAATCTTGGCTAATATAATTATGATGTGCCTTGATATGTGCTTCCTTGGGTCCAACTTCTTTGGGACTTTTTGAGCTTCTTGGATTTCCTGGAAGTCTATTTCCTTTTCCAGCTTCGGATGATTCGGATGTTGGAATGTTTAAAGTGCTGGAGGTTCCTAAGCCTCTCGTCACTTTTTTGAATTCTTGTTTCTTCATTCTGTTCTGGTTGAATGTTTCTTTCTTTCTTCTCTTCCAAACCGTTGTTTTGAATTCTGGTTTCCTTCCTTAAATTGTCATTTCTCTGTATATTTTTCTTTGTTTCATTTTGCATAGGCTTCACTTTTTCCTCTATTTTGGGACCATACTCAACCTTTCTGTGAGCATCCTGATTACCAGTGTTTTGAACCATGCTTCTGATAGGTTGGTTATTACTTCATCACTTAGTTGTATTTTGGAGGTTCGATCTGTTCTTTCATTTGGGCTCCTGTTAAGTTGTAAGGGGAGGAACCTTAGGCATTTGCCAGGGTGAGGCAACTGATGTTCCTACATTGTGGCACTATATGTGGAGGAGGGGTGAGACAGGGAACAGTGCTGCTTGCTTGGCTCTCCCCTGGCTTTCAGTCACTTCCTCTGCTACCTACAAGCAAATTGGGCCCTTCTGGTGCTGACTCCCAGGTGGATGGCTTTGTGTACATTCTAGGACCCTGTGGGTCTCTCCAATGAACTCTCCTGTGAGTCTGGGAGTTTTTCCTGCTGCCTCAACCCTCATAGGTTTTTTCAGTCAGAGGTTTTGAGGCTTTATTTTCCTGAGCTGGAGCCCTGGATTGCATGGTCTGTCTTGCTGCCTAGTTGTTCCTCCCAGTTCATCTGAACATAAATGTGGGACCACCCTTTCCTCCAGCCTCTCTCTCACCAGTCCACCCTCTGCTGCCTTGATGAGAGCCCTCTCTGCCCAGCTGCCCATCTCCACCCCTCCTACCAATCTGAATAAATGTTTCTTTTACTCCTTGGTGTCGAACTTCCATACAGTTTGATTTCTGGCAGTTCTCATTACTTCTTTTTTTTCAGTTTGTTGTTGTCCTTTTGGTTGTGCAAGGAGGCAAAGTGTTTCTACCTACATCTCTATTTTGGCCGCATATTTGTGGATTGTCAAATTTTCTATAATTAAGCTTGCATTACTTTGCATAAAAATTTAGGTGACCATTTATGATAGGAAATGGTAGTATCATAGATGGCTTGTACTTAAGCACATTTGTGCACACTACAAGAAAGTATCACTCGTGAGACTAGTACCTTGAATAGAGATGAGGTTGGGTGCCGCTGGCAGCAGCTTTTTGTAGAGTGTCTCCAGAAATCTATGAGGCATGCAATGAAGTTCTTAGAATAAGCCATCAAGGTTGTTTCAGTAAGCAGCTATCTCACAAACACCTCCAGGATGCCTTTGAAGGATGTTGATCAAAGCAAAGTCTCTTGTGAGACTTCAGAAATATTTGAGCAGGACATTAAAACAAAAAAAAAGGGGACTGACATCGACTTAATCCTCCACCCTGATGTGATTTGTCCTATTGTCACCAAGCCTTGGATGTGATGCATGCACAGGGATTTAGATGGCAATGCATTGTTCTTGCCACAGCAAAAACAGCATAATATTTATTACTATATATTTCATGGCCCACAAATGTTTAAGAAAGAAAGCACTGCATTCACTAGCACTAGCTTCACTTTCAAGGGGCAAAATGGAACTTAAAAACGCCTCGATGGATGCCTTTTAAACTTTGCCTTTCTTCAAGGAAAGGTTAACAGGTCATACAGAGGATCTACAGATTTAATTCTGCTCTGCTTCAATTTTACACGTAGGGTCAGACAGGGGAATCCAATTGCTCATCTCTGCTTGGCCTTCTGAAGAAAATAGATCACTTTGTATTAGCTGGTAATACTCAGCAAAGCAGAAAGACATTGATTTTGGAAGGGGAAATCTTAAAACTCTCTAATGAATAGATTTGCAAGGGTAAAAACCACTTTCCAATCCATATTCCACTGGAAATATTTAAAGTAGTATATTAAGAAATTCTACAAACACAGTCTAGTATGCATTACAAAGTTCTATGAAAGTTATAGCATTCTTAAACAGACAAGAAAACATATTTGAAAAACAAACACTCAGGAGCTTTAAGGGGTTATTTCAAAACTCATATAATAAAATGTTTAGTATTAAAATTCTATTAATAATCTTTTACCTCTTCTCTTACCATGCACTTGTTTCCCATAACAAAAGAATTCACTCAAATCTTCACTAAAACATGAAAATTCTGGTTACCCTATTGATACAGACATACATAGCATCTTACATAAGACAATGGGAAGGGGAAACTATACCCCCATGTGCTCTCTCTCTGTCTGTCTGTGTTTCTCCCTTTCTCTGTTTCTCTCCTGCCCCTGTCTCTCTCTCACACATACATGCATCTGCACACAAACGCACACACACAAACATGTATGTGACCTAGAGAACTTTCTGCTTAGCTCTCCTTCCTTTGTGTCCCTTTTTATTTTTCATATGTTGAATTCTCAAGGCCAATTGGATATTGTCTCAACCACCAGTAAGGAAAACTAAAGTTTGGACCTGAGGGTAGTGCAAGGGTATAGTTACAGCTTGATATACTTCATGACCTAGAATTATGTGGGATTGTGTGTGTGATTTATTGAAATCCAGTCTATATTAACTGGACAAAGGAAAGAAGATAATGCAAAGTAGAAGAAATTCATAAAACCTGGTGTTCTTTTGTAGCAGGGTGCACCCTGATGTGAGAAACTGGATTGCAGTTTGAGTTTTCCCTAGTTTTCATGTCTAGTAACCATTGCTACACACAGATATTTTCTGATTGTGATTGTAGAATCCAAGATTCTTCTTGATTTGACCTCGACCTATATTTGCAGGCATCACACTCAACTTGCAATGCTTTTACTATAGCGAACTGTATATGCTTCCTAAATCTGCCCTTGCACCTTGTTGCTCCTGAATCTTGGCCTATTACTTCATGTTCATTCCACCTGGAATATGATGACAGTTCCCTTTCTGCCTGAGGGATTTGGAGCAATTTTCAATGTCCCAACTGGAGAGTGAAAAATGTGGAAATTATCTTAATCTGTCTTGCTAATGGACTTTGATCATACCATTATATAGTACTTAATGCATACCGATTTTCCTTAAATTGAATTTTATACATCTCTGAACTGTAAACTTCTTGAGGGCCAGAACCATTTATTACTAGAAGTATTGAGAGAATAAATTCTGGAGTCAAATAAACCAGTGATGATACCTAGTCTTTGTAACCTAGAAGCTGTTTGGAGCCAAGTTCTTAACCTTTCTCAGCCTCAGTTTCCTAATTTGCAGTTCAGGGATATATCTGGTATGGTTGTGGTGAGGGTTAGACATGACAGTGGGTGTAAAGCCCTTAGCACAGTGGATGGCCCATACCAAACAATATATACTATTATTACTATCTATTTCACTCCAAAGTACCTAGCATAGGGTTAAGATCATATTGAATCCTCAATAAAAATGTATTAATTGCTTAACGAATTAATGAATAGAAATATCTCCTTTGTAAAGTTATTGGTTTCTTACTTTATTTTTTTTTTAATTTGTGAGAACTAGAGGAAAGTAACCAAGAAAGTTCTGTGTCCAACAAACAAGTGTGCTGAAACATCCACAAACCAACTGGGGAGCACTGTAATTGATAAGCTGGGTGAATTTTCTCCTCAAGGCAGTTTCTTGGAAAAACAAGGAAATGCAAAGACATGCAAAGAGTATTATCCAGCTGAGACAAGCTTATTAGTGTTCTCATTGACTTTACCAGGAAGCCCACCTGCGAAACTCTGTTTGGGAACCCTCAGGGACTCCAGTGGCCTCAGATGTGCAATAGCAGCCAGTGTACACAGCAAACCAGGTCATCAGCTTGGGGATGGCTCCTCGTTCAACCAGCCTGTCCTGGTTGGGGCTGTGGTGTCACATTATGAGAAAGAAAAACCTTGGCTTTATGTATGAAGAAAAATGATTTACCTATGCCTATGGAAATATATCTTTATAATAATTCAAGGAAACTGGAACAGAAATTGCCTATCCAAAGTAAACTGACTTGCCTGGAGATAAAGGAAAATGTTTAAAAGCAATTCTTGTTTATTACTCTTATCTTAATTTAACAGAATTCATGTAATTTTCTACTGTAACTAAGGTAAGTACTCATGGTATTTCTTGAGCTGAACATAATGCTCCATTGTTGAAATTGGATAATATAATCCCCCTTTCTTAATTTATAGTTGAGAGAACAAATTAATTTTAACTTAAAAATAAAATGCCAATGTCCTTTGGAAGCTCTCTTCCTCTTGAGATTTAGAAAAGATTATTTGAACCACAATTTCATCGCCTAGAAGTCCAAAGCCTGATCCAAGACTTCTGAGACTCCTTGGGATTATAATCTGTTAATCGCTCCTATTTCTGGGCTTTTGTGTGCGTGCGTGTGTGCGTGCGTGTGTGTGTGTGTGTGTGTGTGTGGTGTCTTTTTGCCCCTTCTGGGAAATCTCTGTTCTATGCATTAACCCGGATGTGAAACTCTGGTCTCCCGGTGTTTTCTACAATACTTTGTGATTTTAGATGGATTTGGAGGTCATGAGAAGGGACATCAATCTGCAGTGATCAGTAAAAATGTAACATTTCATATTAAATGCTCCTCTTCTTAATCCTTTCAGTCATGCCACCAACAAAAGCAGGGCCCATGCCTCATTATCCTCCAAATTTTTGCCATCTGTCTGGTTCCTTTATCTTTCCACTTCATTTCTTTTTATTCCCCTCTTTCTTTTTCCTAGAACAAACAACAAACAAAGAAACAAACAACAAACACCTAAAAATTCTTCTTCATCAAATAAAGTCAGCATTATATGCTGATTGAGGCATGGATTGTGGATTGAGGCTTCTTTGGTTCAAGTCCAGCCCTGTGGTTTGCAGTGATGTGACCTTAGATAAATCAATCTCTTTGCTTCAATTTCATCACCTATAAAATGGGGGAGGAAAGAATTAATGCCTCATAAGAATAGTTATGATGATTCAATAAGTTAATATATATAAGCACTTAGAACAATTTTTGAAAGAGAATAAGCAACAAAAATGTTTATTAAAAATTACTTCTTTGTTCTTGTTTGGACTCCTTTCAGCATCTTATCTTCAAATTTCAGTGACTTATCAAGATAGTTTCCATCAAAACATGTTTTTCTTCCTAAAAGAAATTCTGGTGCCAGATGTTTAGAGAACACTGGTTTCATGTTATTAGAAATGTTTTACCCGAGAAATTATTTGTAAAATATTGGTGTTGGCTATTTTCTTTTATCAATGCTAACATACTGCAGGGAACAGACATTTACTGATAAGCTGATAACCAACCTAACAACTTTATAATCTTAAATCTGTGCAACATACCAAAGGATGTTTAATGATTAGAAAATGGTTATTATATCATCTTTTTCTAAAAGTTTATTAAAGGAACAAAGCTTTTCAAGTTCAAAGGCAACACCAGAAAAAAATTGTTAAACAGTAGCCCATAAACATTATTACCTGAGGCAAAATGTTTTACTTGTGATGCTGAAACAAAGTTGTTTGTAACTGCAGCATTGTGTGGGGCAATGACAAAGACCCACAGGCCGATTAAATTTGCCTCCATGTTAGAGTGTTTCCTTCAGGGAAACATAAGCAGAACTGTGAAAGTCATCACCTGGATAAAGGGCTATCATATGAAGAGTAGCTTCCAGGACATTTGAAAATTAAAACTGAGGTAAAAGGAGGTGTTGTTAAAAGTAAAGGAGAGTCATGGGAAGGAAGAAAACCGATTAGCTAAAGAATAGTGCCCAGTTATCCAAGGATCAAGGCAAATAAAATTGGGAATGCAGACTTGTAGCTGCTCCAATTGGTCATCAGCATCACCTGGGACCTTGTTAGAAATGCAGATTCTGGGTCCCTCCCCTGTGTACTCAGTCACACTTAGAAGCTTTATGGGAGGGACACAGGGATCTGTGTTTTAGAAAGCGACCCTGGTTATTCTTACCTGTGCAGAAGTTTGAGAAGCACTGAGAAATATACATTTTTGAGTCAGCCACATTCTCTAAAATAACTTAAGTAAAAAAATCAGTGACAGAGAGCAAACTTAATTTAGCATTTTTTCTTTTATTTGAAATTCACTGCTTAATCTCTTTGAGTAAGCTAAGTGTCTCCTTTAGTCTACCTGCTTTGGGAGTAAGTTGATCACATAAAAGATGGTAATTTCATGTAGAACTGTAGGATTGTTTGAGTATATTTTTAACTGGAATAAATAAATTACTGTCAGATTTAACATTATACGTGGTGAGAAGCCCTGAGCAATTGGATGTTGATTTCCCTAAAATGATGGCACACCTCCTTTTCTATCTCTAACATTTTTGGCAGACTGTGGTATTAGGATCCCACCTGTGGTTTGAAATAAGATCTGTTATCAGTGAGCTGTCTTTATCTACGATTAATGATTTACGGAGTTGGGAGAGAAGCTGCATGGGAAGAAGCAAGCTGAAAGACCAGTTTGTAAGGGCCGGAACAGAGACCAAGTAACAATAAATCCCCTCAGAACCACCCCCACCATGCTCCACCACCTGCTGCTCGTTCTCGAAATGCCTTTGCCCACCCCTTACCTGGGGCTGGTCCCCTGTCCATCCTGCCCTGCAGCATGGAGGACTGTCTTAATAAACTATTAATGTAAAAAAAAATACAAGTCACTAGTATTGAATATAGCCCTTAGTCATATGAGAGCTGTACTTTATGAGCAACCCAGCATGCAGAGAACTCATTCTTTGCCAGTCACCCACTCCTGAGAGGATAGCAATATTCATAGTAAAATTGCTCAAACTCTGGTGTCTGGCGGATTTCACATAAGAAGGAGAGATCAATACCTGACTCCAAAAGGAGAAGGAGCAGGGGGAATACAAAGAGCAGCAGGCCCAGACCCACCACAAAGAGCCTGGAAAAACTCTTGACCAGTAGGTTCATCTGAATATGGCTGCTCAGAATGTCATAGTTCCACCACAAAGCTTCAGTTTCTCTTCCTCTGCCATCAGAAAGGCATTAGGTGTTAGGATGTATAGGGCACAGAGAAGAGAGAATCATTTTCCCAAAGCGTTTACAGATACTGGTCTTAATCCAGGTATGTTGTAATGGGTATTTTCTTAAACCCATTACAGTGGATTTAATTATTTCAATTAAATAATTTAATTTAATTAATTATTATTAATAATAAAGCTATTAATTATTTAAAAGTTCATTTTTCATTTGGGAAAGTATACAATTTAAAGAATAATTGACACTGTTAATATAACTTCAAGCAATGTAAGGTAAAAATGTCTTAAATAATACATGTACATAGAAAGGGGAAAATATAAGTACAAAATTGGGATAAAAACATGACATTTTCACTAAAACTACTTATTATATTAGAATTTAACAGACAAAATGGAAATAGAAATTGACCAAAGATAACTGCTTTATTTTTAGAGGTAGTTCTTTAAAAATTTCTTGCAATGTGTGTAAGTGAAAACTGACTTAATTTTTTTGTCAGATATTTCAAGTTCTAAAATTGTCCCATTTTGGCCGGTAGTACTCTTTGCGTTAGCTCTTAAATTCTTTTGACGTGATCCCCCTAGTCTTTGAAAAGCTTACTTGTTTTTGTATGACAAGATTTGGAATAAGCCATTTTTCTCCCTCTGTTGTCCTGATTCTTTTAAATGGTGAATGTTTTTTAGAGACTATAACTGTGGCAGGGATTGTTATGAACAATTTCTTTGTAAATATTTATTTAAATGTTCAAAAAGAAGTTTGTTTTTCTCTTAGTTTGCTAGAATTGTTACCAAATTAGTCTTCCTTGCTCACATCTAAGCTGTTTATTGTCATTTTTAAAATTCCGATTTCATAATAAAAAACTAAATTACTTACATTATTTTATAAGCACCTATTTACTAGCAAAATTGAATACTTGCTAGGGCTTATCAATTGTTTAATTTCTTTTGTGAATTGCCTGTTCATGCTGACAACTTGTTGTATTTTTTCCTTATATACTAAAGATAGAAACAGAATGGTATCGAAAGTAGACTGTAACTGAAAAAAAACTTAAAACCCAGTGAACAAAAAGGCAATGTTAAGGTAAACTATGGATTTTAGTTAATAGTAATATATCAATATTAGCTCATAAATGATAACCAATAATACCAAAATTAGACAATTAGTTAATAATGGGAGACTTTGTCTTGGGGCAGCAGAAGGAATAAATGGGGACTCTTATATACTCTGTAGTTTTTCTCTAAACATAAAACTACTATAAAAATAAAATTTATTAAAGCAAAATAAAAATTAGCTGAATATACTTCAGGATCAAATGGATAAATAATAGAAATATACATTTTTTAAAGAAAGCCATATAATAATTGTAAAAAGACCTGCACTAGAAGATAAAATGCTAAGTAAATAAAAATATTTACAAAACACCATCTCTCCAAGCTGCCCACCATGAATCACACTGAGATGTTTGTTACAGGGGTCACTTTCACTTGTAAATGAGTTTGAAACTGTATAAATGAACAGAGAGTTACTATTTCCATGACAGAAGCTAGGTACACATTGAAAGCTTATAAAAAGACTCCCACATGTAGGTATCAGCAGATCATTTTTTGTTTGTTTTACTATTTGATTTGATAACATGCAATTTGAGTTTAGGCTTGAGCTCAAAACTTTTCAAATCCTCCTAGAAGTGATGGAAAACACTAAATATGACCAGTGTTGTATAAAAATATGCCATGCCATAAATGAAAATGGCAGAATGAAATTATCTTACATATTTTACTACTTTCTGTGCAGTGGTCAATTAAGATATATTCTTATACGTTAGATTGCGCAAATTCATTATTTACAGTGAAAGACAAGTGCTGCTTTCTTCTCCAAACTACCAGGCTAACAAAATGTGTTTTTAAAGGCGCTTTCTTAATGCTATGTAGGTGGTTCAGGAACTTTGCTATTTTCAATGCTGCTTTCAATACTATCCCTCAGTCTCAGCCCCCAAAGCACATCTTTGATATATCGAAATAAAGATCTAAAAATGTTCCTTGTTTTTCGAAAATTTCCTAAAATAGTAAAGTCCTACACTATCTAATACCCATAAAAACAATAAAGTATCAAAGGAGAAGAAAATGAAGCAAGTAGTAACTATTTTTTTAAATAATGGTAGTATTATCAAAGGTGTAGCAAGTGAAAACACTAACAGGCAGGATTTAAATCATCACTAAGTAGAACAGAGATGTGAAGAAAGAAATTGGTGATCTGGATTACAATTAGTAGGACATTCAATTAATTGCCCAGGAAAGTCCTGACAAGGAGCAGAGAAACAGCAATTGTATTATGAACAGAGAGAAGGGTACCCATGTGCACAAACAGTGTAGGCAGAGGATGGCATTACTGTATAGTAGGAGGCTCATACTGGTTTTAAACATATTCAATTTTTTATAACTTTTGGTAAATCGCTATTGGCACAAGCCCCTAATTCTTATACTCAGTCCATATCATGAAATCTCCAGCTTCCTATGAACAAAAACTGTAGTTGCAAGGAAATTTCGTGGGGCATCCTGAGTCCTGCGTTAGCACTACGATAACGTCCCTCTGATGTGTTTGTGTCTGTGTCATCCAGATTGTCAAATACTTTTAGTATAACTCTATCTTTAAGAAATAAATGTGGACTTCTTTTCCATGCATCCTGTCCAGCACTTGATATCTACTTTCATTATAAGGATATATGTCTCTCTTCAATTCAAGAAGATTCTTAGCTGATATCTTTTTAATGATTTTTCCCTCTCCATTTCTTCTATTTTCTTTTTTCTGCAACCCCTATTGGACTACTTTTGGACCTATGACTCTATGTCTCTTAGCATAATTTTCCCATCTTTAACACATTATTTTAACTATTAATATAACACTTTAATATGTACATTTAAAGTCATTTTTGATTATGCTATTTTCAATTTTTTTAGAGAGAATCCATCTTCTGGTTGATTTCATTGGCTGCTTCACTTACTATGAGTTTTAGTCATTTGTTTTGAATTGGTTTTCAATAAGGGAATCACCTTCTTTCCCTTTCTCTCCTTATCCTTCCTCCACCTTTTCTCAAACACAGCTTTCTAGGCCTAACCCTAACCCTAACCCTAACCTGTTCTCCTAGGATGTCTCAATGCAGATCCAGTTATGCATAGGTAGATCAGAGAGCTTGATGAGGTGGTAATTTGGGAAGTTACAGCCATTAAAAGTTATTAGATTGCCTCAAGTATTTATCTGCCACAGTTTACAGCTTTATCTGGGCAGAAAATTCAGGGTTAGGTCGAGTGGTTAGTTTTCTGTCTCCTTCAGTAGGTCGAGAAGAGAGCCCACAAGCCGCACGTTTCAGGTTAGGAGCCTAGGTCCAGTTCGCTTTACCTTCCTCTCATGGAGAACTTTCGACCTCCGTTATCCTGCAGGAACAGAACTCCCTGCTTCCAAACCTGAGGTTCTGTGGGTCTGCTTTTCAGAACAGACTACTCTTTATGTCTCTCTTTGATTATGGGATCATAGAAGTATTTATCTTTTGACACCAATATTTTACTTAACTTTTACTTTATCATTTTATGGTCTTAAAAGAATGGAAGATGGTACTTTTATCAGTCACGGTTTCAGCAGGAAACAGATGGCGCACTCAAATTAGGATAATTCAAGGCAAGTTTAAAAAAGAGACCACTGAAAAAGATGTTGTCAGGGTGCAGGAAAGAAGATCAATACAGTCATACTCCAGAACTAGTGTGGAGTAAAACCTGAACACATGAGGAAAGGGAATGGTTCATGGAGGCAGAAGGAGACAAAGCAAGGTTGCCTTTTATACGGACACAGAAAAGGAATGCGACTATATCTGTTCTCCTTCACACATGCACACAAGTTTAGGAAACCCTCACTTAACGGTGATTTTTGTGATTTGCATCTTACCTCACCCCTAACACTGGTTGAACAGGTCACATGTATAAACCCCTTATGTGATGAAACGTGAGGGAAAGATAAACTGTGTAAGTTCATGCAACTTCATTACTGTTAAGACTCAGAACAACCTAAAAACATTGAAACAGTTTGTATATAATGTGCGTTCAAGATAATGCATGGAGACTTTTAGTGAGGATGATGCTGTATATGTTTTATACATTGGACTAGGTAACTTCATTTTGCCACTCCCATGGCAGAGAGCAGAATAGAGCAGTATGCAGAAGAATTTGAGTGTTTTATAAATGTGTGTGTGTATGTGTGTAGGAAATGGGTGCAGTTGGATTTCTTTTTCACGGCAGTGATGTAATATACATACCTGAATGGCGACACAGTGGGTATTGCTCCTCACTCCAACTATTTATTAATGTCAGCTTACCTCCCATCTTTCCCTGAGGTCTATCATTCCCTGTTCTTTTCTTTATCCTCCCAAAATAAAGACTGGTCTAGATTTTCTTCAATAACAGAAAATTCAGGACATCATAGTCAGAGACAGAAAGACTATTGAGCTCAGGTTGAAAGATGAAGTGTTTGACTTTGGCCATGCATCTTAAAGAATTAAGTTTTCTGAATATCAGATTCTTCTTTGCAGTGGAGGCATTTATGTCCCTTTTCTCAGAGATTTAAAACCGAAAGAGGATAACATAGGGGAAACTTCAGATTATCATTAAAATGGTGGTTATTTTTAGAGGGGATCAGAGGAAAAATGATGTCTGAGAGCCTGAGAGTGGGTGAGATAAAGAAACTTAAGAGAGGGCACTCTGGCTAGGGAAGAAAGGCCCTTGAAGGCAAAATGTCTCCAGCAAATTATCTTCTTTACTTTCACTCAACATGCCAGCTATGCTCTCATGTTAGGGTCTTTGCATCGGGTTTCCTCTGCCTCAAATGTACATCCAACAAATATACATGTCTGTTAAATTCCCTTATCTCTTTCCAGTCTTAATGAGGCTTATACTGCTCACCCTATTTGATATTACAACCTACATCCTCCAGCACTTCTAATCTCCTTTGCCTGGTTCAATTTTTTTCCCATAACAGTTATTACTTTCTAATATGCCATATAATTTACTTATTTATTATATCTATTTCTTTTTCTGTTTAATAACACCTCATTGTCCCCACAACAGCCACACTAGAATGCAAGCCGTGTGTTGGGAGGAATTTCTGTTTGTTTAGGCATGTATACCAAACACATAGGTTAATGCTTGGGACATAGAATACACTTCATAAATATTTGCTGAATAAAGAGATGTGTCAGTCACTCTAGTACTTTGAAGTAACCATACCCAGCTTTCCCTGGCCACCAGTTGAAGAATGGAATATATCATACATGAGAGATTAAATGGAACCTGACTACAGGGACTTTTGGACATTTGAGTGAGAATGAAGTTAGGGACATTCTGTATGTTGCTCTACTCGAGATTTCTTCTTCAAGGCAAGGATACCCACTGTCTGAGAATACAATGGAGCGGTTCTCCCAAAGGACCGTCCTGCTGGGTGAGTAGTCATGTCAGGTCGCCTGAGGAAGACAAATACACGTAAATTTACATTCCACTAGATAATAAATTCACTCATTTTTTGTTTGGTTGAGGTTGTTCTGAGTTGTATGAGCTACAATTTGCTGTGATAAAGTTGTATAAGCTTATATAGTTATTTACCTCATGTTTCATAACATAAAGAATCCATATATCTATCCATTGATAAGCCAATATTAGCAAATGTTGAATGTGAGCTATTATTTAGCATCCTAAAATTAATTAAAATATGGACAGGTTGAATATTTTCAAGGTATAAAGTCAATTGCACAAATCTATTTTGTGAGTGTGTTGGGAAGTATAGAGATAACTATTAAATCGCTGTCCTATAAAACCTTTAATGAAGAGAAATATGGCAAAGTCTTCAGAAACTAGAAGAAAAAATACTCCAGATTTGAATAAGCTGCATGGAGCAACAGACAAGAGGTCTCAGACTGCAGCTGCAGTAACAGAGCCATGGAGGAAGACCCCCTAAGCCTGAGGAGGTCCACGTTGTGCCAGAGAAATAGAAGTTAGAGATCCTAACTCACTACATCAAATAAGAAATTGTTCTTTCAGGTTCACAAGTGCATCTCCTCTTCCAAGGAAGAAATAAAGTTAGGCTCCACAACAGAAATGTGGAAATTTGTAAATAATGCTGCCAGTTATGTCCATTCAATCTATACTCTCCATCCCTCCAGAGGGCACCATTCACTTGGACTTGAATGTGAGAAACAGCAGTCTCTACAGTGCAATGGAGTCTGGATAATGGTACAATGCAGCTATCTGGTTCTCAGGTCCTTCTTATTAACTTTGATTTCATCTTTGGGTATTAAAATATACTTTCTTATGTCTATTTATAACCTCTATTAATCAATGGGAAATGTGACTCCTTAACTTTTCCTTCCACTCCTGAACTACAGTATTTGTAATCATCATTTAATCTAAAATATCACCTTTAAATTCAAAGTCATGTTTTGTTTTGCTTCTGCCTAATCATAATCAATTCTTTTGTCTGCTGCAATTGTGTGGGCATGTGGGCCAACCACCTACAAGAAGCTTCCATCATGGTCTATTTGGAAATTCACAACCGGGGCTTGAGTGACACAAGTGAGGAAACTGGCTTTAAAAAAAAAATTACTTGGTTTCTAAATTTTAAAGCACCCTACAGAAAGAGCTATAATCTATTAGCTTTCTACTTCTGCCTTGTGAGCCTTTTAATGTCAGTTATACTGAGGGAAAGACAAGGACACTGGAATAAATAGCCCTGAGTATTCCATCTGTGTAGTAGCTGTAAGCATCGTGATCTCACATTCCAGACTATACACATATTTTTGGAAGGAGATTTTTATAAGGATTGTGAAAGGCTGTGTACTTGGATCCTTTCATTTGCATTAAGAGAAATGAGAAAAAAATGGGAATTCCTTTTGCATGCTAAAATTAGATTAGTCAGAGGTCTTTTTAAAATATTATATTCTTTTTCTCTTTTTTAAATTGTTTTTCAAGTATAATTGTCTTCATTTTCCCGCCACCACTTTTGCCCACCACACTTACCCCCACCTCCCACCCTCAATCTTACCGCCTTTTGACTTTGTCCATGGGTCCTTTATACATGTTACTTGACAACTCTTCCCCATTCTTTCTCCCATTTTCTGCTTCCTCCTCCCCTCTGGTTACTGTCAATTTGTTCTTTATTTCAATGTCTCTGGTTATATTTTGCTTGCTTATTTGTTTTGTTGATTAGGCTCCACTTATAGGTGAGATCATATGGTATTTGTCTTTCAACCTAAGTGCTTATCACTAAATGAATGGATAAAAAGCTGTGGTACATTTACACAATGGAATACTATGTGGCAGAAAGAAAGAAGGAGCTCCTACCCTTCATGACAGCATGGATTGAACTGGAGAATGTTATGCTAAGTGAAATAAGCCAGGTGGTGAAAGTAAAACATTATATTCTTTATAAAAATGTTTTCTGTATAGTTTTTACTCTTTCCAACTTATTTATGCCTAAATGTGTTGTTACATTCTGCATTCCTTAGGACCTTTTCTTATGACTTATTTTTCTGTAGTACTTAATTTCTTGTTTTCTTTCCTTCCTCCCACCTCTTTCCAGCTCCAGTCACTGTGATACCAATCTCATCAGTTGTAGATATTTTTTGTAATTAATTACTCAATTCTAAGTATTGTGATTAAACTTATATTTTGATTTTCCAACATTAGACATGACATAATTTATTGATACCTTACTATGGAAAATTGAAATTGACTCACTTATGATACCACCTCTCTCTTTCTAAACACACTCACACACACACCCTGCTCCAAATCTGTCAAAATAATATCTAGAATTTTGGATTAATCATTATTCATTGTAGTTGTTATTATTATTACAAAACTATAATTCAATGCTATGCTATGTAGTAAATTATGAATTACTACTATCTCTCTGTTGTGTAGTATTCCATTGTGTAAATGTACCACCGTTTTTTGATCCAGTTTTACTGATGGACACTTAGGCTGTTTCTAGTACTTGGTTGTTATAAATAACACTGCTATGAACAAAGGGGTACATAACTGGTGTTTCAGGATTCTCAGGGTATAATCTCAGCAGTGGAACCACTGGGTCAAAAGGCAGGTCCATTTTTAGTTTTTTGAGAAAATTCCATACTGTTCTATACAGTAGCTGCACAGGTCCACAATTTCATCAACAGTGCACTAGGGTTCCCTTTCCCCCACATATTTGCCAGCACTTGTTTGTTGATTTGTTAATGGTGGCTATTCTGACTGGTGTGAAGTGGTATCTCATTGTGGTTTTAATTTGCATCTCTCTGATGGCTAGTGATGTTGAGCATCCTTTCATATGCTTATGGCCATCTGTATATCCTCCTTAGAGAAGTGTCTGTTCAGGTCTTTTGCCCATTTTTTAATTGGATTGCTGGTCTTCCTATTGTTGAGTTGCGTTAGTTCTTTATATATTTTGTAGATCAAACTCTTGTCTAAGATATCATTGGCAAATATCTTCTCCTATATGGTTGGTTCCCTGCTCATTTCAATGATGTTGTCTTTAGTCATGCAGAAGCTTTTTAATTTGATACTAGTCACATTTGTTTATTATTTCCTTTATTCCCCTGCCCTAGAGGATATATCAGAGAAAATATTTCTGTGTGGGATATCTGAAATTTTACTGTCTATGTTTTTCTCTAGGACTTTTATGGTGTCATGGCTTATGTTTAAATCTTTTATCCATTTTGAGTTTGTTCTGGTGTATGGTATAAGTTGGTGGCCTAGTTTCATTTTTTTGCATGTAGCATTCCAGTTCTCCCAACACAATTTATTAAAGAAGCTATTTTTACTTCATTTTACTGCCTCCTTTGTCAAATATTAATTGAACATAGAAATAAGAAGGTACAAGACCTGTACTCAGAAAACTATAGAACACTGAAGAAAGAAATTAAGGAAGATACAAATAAATGGAAGCATATACTATGTTCATGGATTAGAAAATTACGATCATTAAAATGTCCATACTATCCAAAGCATTCTACAGATTCAATGCAATCCCTATTAAAATACCAATGACATATATCATAGATTTAGAACAAGTTTTTCAAAATTTATATGAAACCAAAAAGGACTCTGAATAGCTTCAATAATCTTGAGAAAGGAGAACAAAGTAGGAGAAATCACAATACCTGATATCAAACTATATTACAAAGCCACTATAAACAAAGCAGTCTGGTACTAGCATAAGAACACAACATAGATCAATGGAACAGGATAGAGAGCCCAGAAAACTTTGTTTCCTTATAAGTAAAAAATTGTCTTTTCTTCCTTTTGTGAATTTTATCTGTGGATATATCATAAAATGTTTCTCAAACTCTTTGACAGAGTAGACAAACTTCTCATAGGAGTCAAACACATATTAAACAAGAGACTCCATATTCTCCTGCAAGATACCTCTTCCCGAGCCTTTTGTATTGCTGCTTTAATGTGGACTAGTGGTTTGGGATTCCCTGTGTACTATTCTGGGATTTCTCTTCATCATTATTTCAAGGATTTCTTTTGCCTTTTTTACTGTTGATTGCCCTGTTCTTGTGGACTCCATTTTTCTTTCTTTCTAGATTTACTCTTTAATTCTATTGAGCACAAAATGGGGGAAAAGTAGGTAAAAATTTTGATCCTTTGCATGACTAGAACTATTTTTTTCAACTCTTGATTTAGTGTTTGGTTATATACATAATTCTATGTTGAAAATAACTTTAAAAATCATCTCGAAGTCTTATTTCTAACTTTTATTTTTGAGAGTTGCCAAATGTTTAGTAATGTTTGGCTGCTTGCCCATAATTTTATAAATAAAATGTTATTTATTAATAAAAGTTTACTTATTATTAAAAATAGCAGACTGTTTATCAAAAAGCACAAAACGTGAATTAAAAACCCTGAGAAGCTGAGAAGAAAAAGGTGAATAATGGGATTCATTATTGGATAATCAGGTAGGGGAACATGGCTTTTTTATTAAGCTGTTCACAATTTGATAGGTATTTTCTCTCAAGTTGGTCACTTTCCTTGGAAAGAAAACCAAGTTCTTTTCTTTCACCAGGAGGAGGGTGTAAGCCTGTTTGCCAGTAGGAGCTGAGCTCAGATGAGGTGATAGAGTGACCACAGCAGGTCTCACGAGTTGGTTAGTAGAGTTTCACTAAATCTGTTTTGTAGTCTCCTTCTTGCCTTCTGTTGTGACTGGTTCCCTGTGCTCATTCCCTGTGTTTCTCATTAGCAAATAAATAAATACACTTTTTATTTTTTCAACTATGTCTCAACAAAGGTGAAAAAAATTGGAAGTTTTGGAGGACAAGAGGACTCTTAGAGACATGGGCAGCACATGCTACTGGATGTCCTTGGCAGAGAAAACTGAGGGAGTGTGTATGGGTTCAGCTGTGTATTCTGCATCTTCTGAAGTCTCAAGGCTCCATTCCGCCACCCAAATTAATATGTTAACTCCTACTTATGAGTGTTTTGTAGGTCTTTTAATTTTCATATTGGTAAATCCTATTCATTTTTTGGGAAAAAAAGACTTAAACTTCTATCTTCAAAGAACATTATCTACTCATGGCAAATCCCGGTGTCCTAAACCATTTTTATCAATAGATTAAGATAAATAGAAACTCTTTCAGTAATAAAGAAATTAACATTACTTTTTTCATATAAACATGATAATAAAAGGTTTAATGTTATCAGCTGAAGTGAAATCACAAGCCATAGGTACAAAATCTCCAAAGTGAAAATAATTCTACTGAATAAGCCACCTCATGCAGTTACTTTGATGTGGATTTTACAGTTATTTTATTTTAGAAATTTTACTATAAATGGGCAATGTTCAAAAGCTATGCATTCTGTGAGTACTTGATGATGTTTACTTTTTGGCAGGGATCTTGGCACATCTGCCTTAATACTTATTTAGGCAAAAAGTGTTGTAACTATGCTTATGACATAAACCCTTGTGCATCACTTGTATATGTAAAATAATTGTGTTGACTCAACTAGAGATACAGGCTTAAGTTTTTATATAAAAATATATGGTTATATTTTCTTTATCTAAGTAACTAACTCCACTAGCAAATTATCATAAAGAGAATGACAGCTCTTCTAAACCTCGTGTTACTTTTGTTAAGTATTACAGTTTATAGTCCTTGAGCATGTGGGATCTTGCATACCATAGGCTAGTATATAAGGAAGTTTGGAAATCTGAACTGAATTAGAAGGGAGTGGCTACGGAATTATGAACTGGGTCAAATGTCTCCAGTACCACTTTGGTGATTTGCAAGAAGGATCCACAGAACTCAACATATAATTGTACTCATGGCTAAGATTTATTATAATGAAAGCAAAGTTGTAAAAGAAAAAGGGTCCATGGGGTGAAAACTGGAAAAAAACAGGTGCATTCTCTGGGATTCCTCTTCCTGTGGGATCACACAGTGTAGACTTAATTCCTCCAGCATTAAATTGTCACATGTTGTCTATCAGAGAATTTATTACAGACTCAGTGCCCAAGTTTTTTATTGGAGGTTGGTCAGATAAGCACCTTTTACCTAGTATTCATGAAAATTTGAGACTCCCAGAAGAAAAGGAATTTTTCAGTATAAATTGTATAGTTTGCATATTTTAGGCAGAGTGAGTCATTCTTATTGGTTAGGTAAAGATGGAAACCCTCAGGAAATCCAAATTCCCAGATGCCAGCCAAGATATCCTAAGGATAGTAGTTTTAGGCTTGCTCTGTTAACTGTTTTCTGCAAAAACAAAAAGGGGGGGGACTAAATGTTATCCATGATCTCTGTGTTATAATATTTAATTGTCATTTTTACATATGCTAAATTTAATTTCCCATTTAATTTCCATGAAATCTCCATGAGGTACTACGGCAGAAGAGCTAGTGCTGAGAAGTGAGGATATATAATAAAAGCTCTCTTTGTCCCAGCCTTTGGTTGTCTTAAGATTCTGCTTTATATATTATGGGAATTACAAAATGTTAGAATTGCCACTCATTCTGACCTAGTGGGCTTCAGGACTTATACACTAATTTGGAGTTTCATTTTCTCCTGGGTCCATCAATTTTTCCTTGAAAAGTTAAAGTGGTTTCCTGCACTGTTTCCTTCTAGTACAAGGGCACTCGTACTCTGGAAGGGGGTTCTAAAATGTGTTTTTTGTTTGTTTGAAATGGATGCATTTGGTAAATGTTAGAGAAATGCAAACATATGCGAATGTTAAGATGATGAATTTTTTTCCTAACAGCTACAGACTGTCCATAGTGAAGGAAGATGGAGCCGAATCAACAATTTTTGTCCTCTCCACTCCCTCGCCTTCTTCTGATAACTACATGCCTTCATCATCATTCCTCCCCATCTAGACCTTTCTGGGGAAATCTTTATTCTTAACTTTTTACATGTGGTTCAAGGAGGGTCTGACAATTATATTACCTCACTGATCACAGAGTTGAGCCGATCCTCAAGCAGCGGCAATCGGAATCCATATCTGTTCCTTCCACCCCTGCAATCACTGGAAGTGGAGTTGGATAGGAAGAGCTCTTTCTTCTCTGGAGGATTAGCAGAAGGATGTGAGTTTAGGAACTGTTGGTGACACATGGTGGGGAAGGAAGACAACTGGTGAGAAATAAGCAGGGGCGAGAAAAAGCATGGTGCTCCTGGTTTCAGCTCTGCACTATGTGTTCCATGTTCATGAGCCTTTTTATTGGCCTCATTCAAGTTGAATTTCTGTCTCTACAAACCACAATGGCCCTGACCACTGGATGGGTTAATTTTATTTAAAGAGCATTCTTAGGGAGAAGAAAGTTAAACTTGGGGTTTAGGCTCTCTCAGTGAAGTAATAAGAAAGGAATAGGGAGGGTTATTCTAGGAATACGTATTCATCATGAAACCAAATGTGATTTGATAATGAAAGAATATTTGATAATGATAATGAAAGAATGAATCATGATGTTTATTTTCTAAAGTTAAGACCTGAATGGATTTGACATGGAGAAGATAAATAAAAATACAGGTCAGGCCTACTGTATCAGAAATATCTCAGCACAAATTTCATTTTGTTGGGAAATTTCATTAAGTCAAGAAAGTCATTGTGAGCCTGCCTGCTCCTGGTGTTGAGAAGAGGGTCCATGGAAGCCAATGCCAAATGAGTTCTCATCTTGAGGTGTGTATGAAGCCAGGCCTCACTATAAGTCTATATCCTGGATAGGAGCCTCTGATCATGTGCCTTTAAAAATAAAAATGCTTCTCAAATGAGATGAAGGTTGATTTCACTTTCATGATCTTTCTTTTTTTATATTTTATTTTATTTTTCTTTAGAGGGGAAGGGAAGGAGAGAGAGAGAGAGAGAGAGAAATATCAATGTATGGTTGCCTCTCATGCATCTCCTGCTGGGAACTGGCCTGCAACCCAGGCATGTGCCCTGACTGGGAATCGAACCACGATCCTTTGGTTTGCAGGCCCATGCTCAGTCCACTGAGCTACAACCAGCCAGGGCTTATGATCTTTCTTTAGTATTTATCTCTATATTAAATTGGGAATCTGCTTTGTTGTTTGTTGTAGTAATCTATTAAGAGGCAAGAAACTTTGACATGAATATAGTATATAAAATTATTTTGAATATTTGCTTTTGGAAGTATTTAAAAATATGATTATACACACACACTCTCTCTCTCTCTCTCTCTCTCTCTCTCTCTCTCAGGTAATCCAAAAGAGTATTTTGTTGCAACTATCTTCTCTAAGTAACAGGAAGATATTTCCCTGCTCTGTTTTCCGGTCTGTCCATTTGGAGCACGTCACACAGTAATGTGTGTTCTCTTCTCGGGAACATACTGGGGATGATTTTTCCAAATAGTACTTGTTTGTGTCAAAGTGAGTAAGTATTTTTGCTCTTTTTATTTTTTAAAAAAGAGCTAGTAAATGCAAATTGTTTTTAGGTAGACAACAATATTTCATTGGCATAAACACTGGAAGATTGAATTTCTCTTGAAAAATGCAAGTATGTGACATTTCAAAGTGATTAGATAGCAGTTTGATTATTTAGAAGTATTAGCAGAAAACCACCTTCAATTTCATGCATTTTGGTGAGAAGTCGTGCAGTTCCCATGCCAGGTTAATGGAGCTTTCTCATCTGAATGACAAGTCTAAAATGGGTCCTCAGAATATAATCAGAGTGGTCTAAGTAGCTTTTCATTCACAAATTTGGGTTTTTAGGTGGTTGGGCTGAATTCTAAAGCTGCTTTCAGCAAGAAAATGCTATTATAACTAGTTAATTTTGCCTTTGCTTTTATTTTCTTTATATATTAGTTTTTTTTTCTCCCAATTTACTAATCCAGGTTATCTTCCTTTCTGTTAAGTGTTTTTGGCATCATTGATTGCTATCTGCTCATTTACACATTATTTAAAAGAATTACATTTTCACAGGTGCATGTGCATCAAACCACAGAAAACACAATGAGATAATGTGCTGTAAGAGTTTATTCCCAAACTCGTTCAACCTCTCTATCATCCTGGATGCCACTTTGGGGTCGCACCTTTTCCTAAGTGACTCAGAGATCTGCCTTCTTTCTGATGTTCAGAAAAGCAATTTTCCCTCTAAGGTGCTACTGCAGAGTAGCTGGAGCTGGTTGCTCTGGGGTGTTTGTGTGTTTGCACAGAGCACATTTTCTTCCTGATGACTGCTGTCATATTGACTCACTTTGATAGTCAAAATAAGTCTTTTGAAATGTATCTCTATGCACTCCAGACTAATCCAAACCTAAGACAATCAGGCTGATTTTGTTTGTCTCTTTACTCGGCACCAGCAACATCAAGATAGCAGACAACATTTCCAGCTCCAAGAATGATTGCTATCATCGAAGATGTGAGAGGCTGATAGGAGGAAGCTTGACTTTCATAAAATAAATTGTCTCTGGAGAGCTTGGAGCAGCTCAGAAAGAGCTTGCCTGGGGGATCAGAAAGATGCTGTCAATGGCATAGACTCGAGGTGCCACTTCACAAAGAGCTTGATTTTCTCTCTTTTTTCCCCTCTTTCTCCACCTCTGCCAATGTTGGCAAAAATTCTTGAAAAGTTATAGAATGAAGGTGAACAGGACAAAATTAGTAGGTTCCTGTGAGTCATGACAGTTTCAACACAACCCTTAGCTGTTCTTCATGTTAAATTATAGTGTGAGGTGTTTCAGCCTGTATCGGAATGATTAACCATAGGGCAGGCTCACC
Organism: Carollia perspicillata; assembly: GCA_004027735.1. Classification (NCBI taxonomy): domain Eukaryota; kingdom Metazoa; phylum Chordata; class Mammalia; order Chiroptera; family Phyllostomidae; genus Carollia; species Carollia perspicillata. Next base: position 28,385 of record PVKM010004332.1, read on the forward strand.
TCCAAAGGTGGTACTTTATATCATTGTACAGCAAAAATTGAGAGAAAAATAAAGATGGGGTGGGAGCAGAGCAAATGATTGGAATTTATACCCCCATTTTCATTTCATTATCTTAATGTATGGTACAGACAGCAGACTTACTAACTTTGAACCTTCCTATGAACATAATGAGACTTGAGCTTCAAAAAGCCAGTTCTCAAATGGGCCAAGAGACCTTTCTTAACGACCTGATATTAACTATGAAAGTCGAGATGTGGCATTTAAAATGAAAAAAGAAAGAAAAATACCCCAAAAGCACCTTTCTGGAATGAAGCATCAAAATAATCTCTTATAATTACTGGATTTTAGGAAGGAGGGATAAATTGAACCTTATATTACCATCACTATTTCAGATGGACCTGACATCAGACAGAAATAATTTTTGTTTTAGCTGTATTACGGGATGTTTGCAATAGCAATGGCTGACAGTTATTGAGCTCTTACTGAATGCTAGATGCTGTGCTAATTGTTTATGTTAATGTACAACAGACTCACACCCATGATATGAGTTAATCATGCACTTATGTCTATTTTATAGATGTAGAAATTGAGGCTTAGAGAAATCAATTTCTTTGCCTAAGTCCACATTGCTAGTCAGTGTTGAGAATGTAGGTATTTTCTTTCTTACTGGGTAAAAAGTGAGACCTATGCTGACCTTGGAAATGTGAAATCAATATAAATGGAAGGTAAAACTCCATAGTTCATCTTGCTGCTATTAATGTTCTAACTGAAATGAGGCCCTGGTTTTCCAAAGCAAGCTCAGCTCATATCAAACATCATTTTCATTTGGCTGCAGAGTGGAAATATAAATGCATTTGTTTCTGTTTGCACTCTTTTCCAGCTGAAAACCTCTCTTGTTAGCTGTCGACAATGTCACTTCCACATTTTCATGTGATGAGTTACTACTGCTGCTTATTTTGAAACAGAGGTGATAATTAATCTTCCCACATTCAAGCATTGCAAACATATTTCAATTTCAAATGAGATAAGACCCAAGCTGAAACACCCACACTTACATTTTAGAAAGCTTTATACCATGCATTGTAACTGGCCTGAATTTTCTTCCTGGTAGTCACAATATCAATGAGTGTAGAAGTATTTCTAATGGACATTCTTGGCACTATAGGGAACTGGCATATTAGCAAAAGTTGGAAAAAAGAAAGTGGAAATCAGTTTAATGTTAGTGTTTTTGCTGACCCTGCATGCACACTTCTTCTCCTTCATCTGCTTGTCTTTCAACAGCAGAATAATTTTGAAACTTACCTATAGTACGAGGAAAACACATCACTTCCTACATTCACTGTCACTGACTTCGAAGGTTGAGTCTGGTCCAGCAAATTAGAATCAGAACACTAAGAGAACTATACATCCTATAGTTTATACAGTGGTAGAAAAAAGTAGGTTGATAACAATTAATGATACAATAATTAATAAATAAATAAAAACAAGAATGAACTGTGTTTAATGTGCTCACAACTGTATACCTACTTTTGTCCACCCCTGTATTTACATGTGACTTCACATGTAAGTCAGAATACTGACTTCTTGACCAGGATTTTAGTGAATGTTATTTACAGGTGACTTAGTATCACTTGTTAGGAGTTTTATCTCAAGTTGTAAGAGTAGACAATAAAACCTATACAGAGTTACATTCTAATTCCTTCTGTATAAGTATGTTATGCATGGTTTAGTTTTCTCATAGAGTTTCTCTTAAAGAAATCACAAATTTCTCAGAACCCTAAATAATGTGATTATTATTCACATAAAACACTATATAATTTGAATATTATTTACTTAGAATCCAAAGTAATATGAATATTATTGTATGTAGTTTTGAAGAAGCCAGCCCAGAGATCTTGCAGTGCACAATGCACTTTATGGGTACTCAGATTTCACAAGGCAACCGCAAAAAAATCTATTTCTCTCTTTTCTCACTTCTTTTTGTTTCCTTTCATCTTTTATGTGCTTCCTGACTGTAAGTGGCTTCCAGGATGTCTATGGCCACTCATGAGCCAACACAGGCTCCCGGTTGGTGATGGATGGCCTCCCAGCAACTCTATAGCATCTGTACCAGGAAGTATACCATTTTCTTACTCTTAAATGCTATTACTAGAAATTCTTGGGATTTTCTGGTAATTAAAATGTTTTCTTTAGTTTATTCATATGTACACATAGATAAACGAATATTTATTCACAGAAACAAAGGTGTTCATTTACTTTAGCAACCATAATTGATTGAAACAAAACAGAAATATACATCAAAGAAAAAGGGGGAAAAGGCAAAGGAAAAATAGTACACTGCCTTTCCTTACTTGTCCTATGACTCGAAGTTTTGCCTATCATATCCTGATTCTAGATTCACTTTTAAGGTATTCATTGTAATATAAATATATTAATAAATGTTTGTTTGAGTCTTAGGATTCTTTCTTTAAAAAAGAAATGAGGCGACTCTGTAGAAAAACATCTCATTGGGAAGAGTTTTTCCTGGCTTATGCTGACTGAGACATCTTTTTCTATACCCAGAGAATCGTATAACAAAATGGGATGAAATGATGAGACAAAGAAGAAAGGAGTGATTTGATGGAAGATTAAAAAGTGACATTTAAGACATAGTAATTTGGAGTAGTAAGTTTTGATCTTTCCTAGATTAAACAGGCTTTTTGGTCAACCCAATATTTGTGTTTCAGGGCTGTTGTGTGGATTAAATGATCTAACTCATGAAAAGCACTTAAGACCATCTCTGGCATATATAAAACATGCTTAATCTGTGCTAGCCATTGCTATTAGTCATTATATGTCACCTATTGCAGATTAAAGTCTTTCCAATAACATCTCAAGTTCTCAATTTTCAACATAAATTTGCAAATCTGAAAATAAATCTCAGAAGAACATTGAGAACCTGAGATGTTAATTCAAAAGTCTTTAATCTACAATAGGTGATATATAAGGACTAATAGTAATGGCTAATACACATTGAATGGGTTTTATATGCCAGAGATTGTATTTTTTCCCATGAGTCCTTTATACATGTTCCTTGATAACCCTTCCCCCTCTTTCCCCTGTTATCATCCTCATCCCTCCCCTCTGGTTACTGTCAGTTTGTTCTTTATTTCAATGTCTCTGGTTATATTTTGCTTGCTTGTTTGTTTTGTCAATTAGATTACACTTCCTGACAGCATGGATGGAACTGGAGAGTATTATGTTAAGTGAAATAAGCCAAGTGGTGAAAGACAAATATCATGTGATCTCACCTACAAGTGGAACCTAATCAACAAAATAAACAGAAATTGTCTTAAATGCTTTTTGTGAATTAAATTATTTAATCCACACAAATAGTCTGAAGGTAAATATTGGGTTGGCCAAAAAGTGCACTTAGTATTTTTTCATAAAATAAAAGATGCATTTTTTTATTTCACTAATAACTTTATTGATTAAGATATTTTGAGTATGTTAGCTATATCCTGCATGGTATAACATTGGTTGCTCTCAATTAATGTCTCAGTTTGATGGCTACTAACTTCAACTGCCCTACCCAACTGTAGAGCATCGTCCAGTGAGAAATATCCAGCATGGAACTTTGCAAACCACTTTTAATATATTTGATCAGTCACAGTACCTTCTCAATATACTGCAGAAGTCTTATTTTTTGTGTTTCTGTTGCATTTTTACTTTTCTTGAAATAATAAAGCATGACATACTGAGAATGTTGCATATTTTCTTCCATCTTCAATATTAAAATGGCTACACAAAATTTTACCAGTTTTGATCATTTTTTAATGCACACAGATAGGAGAACTGTCACAATACAATCTAACAAAATCATTTCAAATGAAGTTAAAGACAACTAAGCACTACTAGGGCCATCTTACATCGACATACTAAACAAACTTTTTGGCTAACATGATATTATTCTTGTGCCTATTTGACAAACAAGGGAAGAAAGGAACAAAAAATGAAATAAATTCCACAAAATTACTCAACTAAAAGGTGTCACAGTCAGGGTTTCAAACTCAGGCAATCTGTCCACAAAGCCAAAATTTCAGTTGATACAGGGTATAGTAGAGAAGGAAGACAGGTGGACCACAGAACATTTATGAGACAATTCACACTGATTACCCAAATAAAGCCAGGGAATTTGTGAAGAGAGCAAAAGAGGGCATGGCTTGGAGAGGTTTTAGGAAAATCTGAATTGTGTAGTTTTTCAATGTCCAAGACAGAAAAGCATTTCATAAAAGGCCAGAGCAGTGAGGGAGAGATCAAGGAGAGTGAAGACCTATTAAGGACCATTAGTTCAAGTGATTAGAAAGTATAGACTCTTCAGAACTATTTCTGTAGTCTCCTAGAATAAAGAAAGGTGACCTTTTCAATGACCACACTGTCAATGATACAAAGTCTGCATCAGTTTTATATAATTAAATTTTCTAATGGCTGTAAGCAATCAAAAGGAGAGCCTGGTTTGGTTGGAAAGCACTAGAAAGGAGTGAGGAGATAAGTAAATGTCCCACTTCACCTCTTTCACTTTCTACTTAAATGTTAATGAGCCCCTCCCTGAAGTCAATATATAAAGTAACAACTTCCCCCTACCTATTTATTGCCCTGTTTCTTATCCTCCACTTTATTTTTATCCATTGCACTAATCTCTTTCATATATATATTTACTTATGTATTTGTTTGTCTCTTTTCCATACTCAAAAGCAAGTCCAGTTGGGGAAAGATGTGTGTTGTTTTGTTTACCTAAAGTGATGCCTGGCACAGAGCAGACACTTAATATATATTTTACTGAACGAATAAAACATATTCAAATTACACTCTGAGTTAATGGTATGGGTCAGGTCACATACTTGTTGATTCTGGGTCTGCTTTTTACAATATACATAAGGGGGGATATTCAAGGTTATTTTAAAGCTTCTCCATTCAATATACTTATGAGTTTAAAATGCTATTTTATTTCAGAAATGTGAAGTTGTATCTTACTTTAGTAAAACTTGAGAGACCAAAAGCTAAATGTTAATCTCTTCCAGATGTTGAGATGCCTGGGTGTGATCTTATGCACCTGTTGTTTGTCCTGAGTCCACTATGAATCGTTTCACACGACAGCAATGGCTGTCTTCTGCCACGGTTGCTCAGTTTGTCCTGTTTCAGCACAGTTTAGTCAGTCTCAGTTCTTCAAAGCCGGTAGTCTGGTTTCCCTTCAGAAACTGTATTAGCCATTTGTTCACAGCGGTATTTCTAGTGCATAATTTTATTTTTGAGGCAGAACTATCATTTTCAGATGACAAATCCACTAACTCAAAGTACCTGGGTGCTTCTAAACTCTGAAGTTCCACAGCCTTAAACAGGAAATTCCATAAAATATACACAACCGAGGTGCTTTATTTTCTGAAGCACATGCCCTGGGCACCCAAGTGGCTACATTTTGGTTTCAAGATATTGCAGGTAATTATATCCTGAGTATTTTCCAGGCTTTCTTAAACACATATAAACTGTGAAGAACCCATGTTTTAATTTCCAGTGCTTTCTGGATACTGTCTGGAAACTCTTTCTCTGACTCCATTTATGTGATTAAGCTTTAAACACCTGGGTTTGCTTTTCAGGGAAGGTGGAAACAAAGGAGAGAGGGGATAGAGGAACTGCGTTCTGTACATGACAGTTAGGGATCTATAATTCTTTTCTGCATATGAAGGGCAAACAAGGGTGATTGTGATATTGCCAGGTGCTTTCATGTTTGTTGTGAAGGACAGAGAAAAGGGGCTGTACTCTTGGTCCTGGGTCTAAAGAAAGATTACTCATCTTTCTCATTATTCATTTATGAGGATAATGTGCCATGCATTCTGCATGGTATTTTAAAAACATTTTATTGGTTTCTTAAGGACAAAGTGGAAAAGTCTGAACTGGAGAATTATGGCACTTAGGAAGCTCTGCTACATGCTAAAAAAGTTCATCCAAATAATTTTTTGAATAAATTAAGTCACTCAAATTCAGAAGCAGTTTTAAACAAATGAAGAGGGTTAATATCATCCCGGAAGAGGCTTTCAGTATTAGATTTCTTAAATCAATTTTATTTAACTTTATTTTTATACTCAAAACTATTAATAAAGACCTAGAGAACTATATTGTAATTATTTCTACTGCTAGGTAGGGGTTTTCAGTAGGTGAGACTATTTCTTCTTCACATTTAAATGCCTAGTGTTTCATATAAATAATTTTCACTAAGTTGCTCATACATTCTGTAAAGAATGTGTAGCCAGACTAGTTACAGCTCATCCTTCATCAGCATTATATTTTAGGAGGAACACCTAACTGTTGTTCATGACATTAGAAGCATCTTCATATTCAGTATGACCCTTCATAAGCTTCCAGCAGTTTCTGAAATGTGTTATTTATCAAGCTCTGTGTAAAAATGAGAATATGGGGTAGAATACAGCAAAAGAGAAAGAGAATGAAAAAACACAAGTAATAGAATATCTAACTTTAATTCTTATGAGAATATTTGGGGAAATGCTTGTCTATTTGTAAGAGTCAGAAAATATGATCTACTAGCTTAACTTCTTCCACTATACTAGAATGTTTTTCTCTCTCTATTTGTGTTCATCTTCAACCAGAGAAAAATCTGAATGTCAAAATACAATAAAATGTCTTGCACTGACATAGCATTGCTCGAACATATCTTCAAAAGTCTGCTCTAAAAGGTGTTTTATTTCCACTATATGCTCCTTAGAAAAATTTTCTGGTGATCAAATATCTCATTTGGATCTTTTCTCAGCCTTCCTGTAAACAAAATTGGGTAACAAAAGAATAAGATGTGAAGGGGGATTACTATGAGAACAGGGAAATAACATTAGGCAAAGTAGAAGGGAAATGATTAAATCCATTATTGGAGAGATATGGGTGGTTATGCTATCAGAATATGCCTCTTTGTTTTCCATAAGCGTCCTGTTTAAACTCTATTACAACTAGTAAGTAACTTCTTGCCATAGAAACTTGGAATAATATAGGCCAAAGTGGCTAAGAACTAAGATTATTTTCCTTCATGCAGTTACTCACACGCTAGCAATTGCTCCAATGAAGTCCTCAGAGTAGCACCTGTTAACTTCATAAAATCACAAACCTTCCCCAGAGAGAGTCCACAGAGAATATGAATTACATTTTTTATCTTTAAATGGTCAGAAGTAATTAATTTGATTCATTTCCAGATGTCAGTAGATTTGTGTTACTTAGGTTTTCTGGGTAGACACAAGATACATATAATCACATACATATATGGTGGAGGAGAAATAATAGTGTTTTTAGTAGTGATAATCATAGGGCTAACATGAGTTACCAAAAAATGTACCAGAAATAAAAAGAGGCTGCTGCTTTTTTCTTAAGCTTTTTGACAATCAATTTTGAATCAATTCTGAAACCTTTTCAAAACACTGGTAAGATGGAAATAGGTATCACAGTTCCTTTAATAGTTCATATATTAATATGCTAATCTGTTTCCTAAATATTATTCTGAATACATAGGAAAACAATAAATGTCTCAAACATCATCTGCCTGCATTTTCCCTGAAGAGGTTTGCATATTTTCAGTGAGAAACCAGTCTAAATATCTTGTAATTTTCTCAAAAATGTTTCATAGTTTCACAGCAGCCATGCTAATGAAGTACAGTATGAGCCCTTATAATAAGCCAAAATGATTTCAAATTGCAGACAGTGCCTTCTAATATTGGAAAACATAGTGAGAACTGCTGGAGAGAGCAAGAGTTGTTTCCTGCTTTGGGCAGAGAAGAAGGCAGAAAGGAAATTTCATTTTGAAAGGAGAATGAGAAAGGCTGATATGTGTATCCACCTTAGATGAAGTTCGAGGAACTCGGAAACTTGGTGAAATGAGTCTGAGAGGACTCTTAATATTAGCTGTGAGCACTGAGATACAGCAACAATTTTGAAGACAGATACCAGATCATTTCCTCATATGTGGTGTATGAACATCGATGTAGAAAATCAACATTTAGATACCTGAAAAAAAGGAATATTGGAGATTGCAAAATTGGATCTGAAATTAATTTCCTGGTTTGCCACAGTCATAAATCCAAGCTTTCAACGCAGAGGAGAGAGATGGGACAGCATCTGAAGGCTTATTAAGACTGGATTCACAGCATTGATATTAACTGGAAGTCCCTTCGAGCAAGTGGAAACACGAGCACAAAGACACTCATATTTCAGCAACCAGTGGCTCCGATGAATTGAGTGCCTTACTATGTGCCTAACACTGAGCTAGTCCCATACAAAGTGTCAAATTCTCATGATTCTCCTGCAGGATAAGTAGTACCATCTCCACTTTGCAGTGAAACCTGAGGGTCACAATACGTGGATTATTTGCTGAATGACCTCAATCTAAATGTGACAGAGGTAAGAGAAAGAAATCTCAAATTCTTCTCACGTTGATTTTACATACTTGCCTCTGATTACCAAGCCAAATGGGCATTTAGTGTTAATTACTCCAAGTGCAGAATGGAATAATGTACAGTGAGTGAATGAGGAAGATATTTTAATGGCATTGGCTGACAATTATATTATTATAATAGTTATGTATTTATCTTAATTTGTATTGTACAAATGTCAGTAATTTGTGTCCACCTATATTATTTCTTTAGGACAAAGTGAAAAAATAAAGTAGAGTCATTATAATCTAGTTTACAAAGAAAGCGCAAATTACTGTTGTGGTTCTGAGGACCATGAAGGATCTGAGTATTCATTAAATAAATTTTAGCTGAAAATCTTCTGAGGAAATGGCATTCTAGATCTGTCTATCTATCCATCTATCCGTCCATCCTTCCTTCCTTCGTTCCGTGCAGCCACCCACCCACCCATCCATCTGTCATCAATATATCTATCTAGTATTTAATGTGGATTTTCACTTTCTGAATCTCCAAGTCCTTCACTGTGTCCCTTTCAGCAGCACATTAATTACATTTAGCAATAGTCAAATACAGCAAAATTCATAAAATTGTCTGTGAGGCACTGAAGTTGTAGCAAAATCCATCTAATCTAGTGGATTCTAGGCTCTCTTGAGTACCAATCAAAAACCTTAAGTTATTATAAATCTACATAAATATGTTATGTGTATATAAGACACATACAAAGAGTCAACTTAATAGAATGTAATCATAAAAAATAAATGAGAAAATTGTGATTTTTCTCTGACCCGATGGAACCTCTTTTCACCCTCCCTCTGTCAAAGCTATGCAAGTATCACTTTTGATCTTATCTTTTACAATTCAAGGTAGCTGACACTAATATTTCTTAAGTAAGCAGTATTATCAATTTATTCCTATACATTAATGTTTAAAAACACAATATGTTTATTGTCAAATATTTCTGTCACAAATAAAGTCACAATTAAAAGTTTTCCAACTAACTTATTATTGTGTTGAATATTCTATGTTCTCATAGTTGGTGGGTTAGGGGTAATCATTTTTCTCCAAACTGAACAAAGGTAGATCTACAGTATGAGATGCTATAGTTTGTGTCGCACTAGAAGTTTAAGCACCAAGTAAAAATGATAAGACACTTGGAATGTGTAGGAACTAAATACATTTCTATAAAAAAATCATGAAAACAGAACAGCTTGAAATAGCAAGTAGAACATTTAAATTGAGCTTCATCTGTCCAAAATGTAGCAAACCAGCCAATCCCATATTGGTTGCATTAGTAATTTAATAACAAATAAAATGATTATGGAGAAAATATTACTGTCATCTTCAAAGAAGTGCTGACCATCATCTCTCTGTAAGGATGCGCATGTGCTTCCAAACTAGGAAAATTCAATTAGCAGTTCTGGAGATTCACATGGGAGAGCTAGCTGGTATCCATAAATATTGCTATCAAATTAGAATAATTTAAAAATTCAAAATGATTTTGTAATGTGCAATTTTTTAGAGTTTTAAATACAAACTTCTCAGAGCTAAATGATTCACTGTTAAGTAAAATGTGTTGTCTGAGTCTGTGATGAAATTTTGCCCATACCATTCTCCAAAATCATTGCAAACTCTAAATAAAAGATTAAGTACATGCCAGCTGTAGACTGAAGAGAAGAAAGAATCGAAAGCCCAAACAGAGGGAAAATGTTTGGCTTGAAATGAAATAGAAAACTATCCCTGCAATAAATAAAAAAGACAGTAGGCAGCAAGAGGCAGAGAGTTCAATTGTAAATATGTTAAGGGAAATTAAATCTCTTCCATCTTTTACTAATGCAGACTTCACTTCCCACATTCTTCATGCTAGTTTGTTAATTGTGATGGTGATAAAAATAATGATCCTGTATATGTGATCTGAAATTCAATGAGTAATGGTGTCTAACAGAATAAATCTAGTCCTATTGTTAATAGAGATGAGCATAAAATTCAGACTAAGGAAGGATTTTAGAATATATTCCTGAGTGCAAAGTGGATATATATCCATAAATTATACCATATGGATTAAATTGTTCAGATCTTCCATATCTTCACTATTAGGGGGGTCTACTTGACCCGCTTCAAGTAAGAAACTGTGTGTCAAAGTTTCCTATTATTAGTAAGCTCTTGTATATTTCTTCTTTCATGATTTTCAGCGTTTTCTTTGTGAAGTTTGCTGCTGTGTTGATTGGTGCATAGATATCCGTAATTGCTCTACATTCATTGTGAATTGTAGGCTGTGTTATGAAGCATTGTCCTTCTTCTTGCTTAATGCTTCTTGTCTGATTGTTAAAATTGTCAGAGAGCAACATTGAAATCTCTGCCTTACTTTGCTTGGATTTGCCCGATGTTCTTTTGCCCATGTCTTTAATTTTGCCTTTAGTAATTTTTTCCCCTTTATCTGTTGCTTATATTCAGAATGTAGTGTTTTGAGATATGCCTAGTGAACCAATTAGAGAATATTTTAATAGGTCATTTAACCCTACTTACATTTGTTAATGGCACTATTATATTTGGTTTTGGCTCATATTTTAAATTAAAATTACTAAATGCATGATGTTATATTTACTATGTTTATTTTACTATGTGATCTGATTAAATTTATTTTTGTTTTTAGTTTTTGTTTTTTTTGTTTTTATTTATGAATATTTGTGTTTCTGTTTTAATGTTAATTTTCATACTAGTGACTTTATAAAATGAGCACAGTCCCTTTGGTCTTTACTTAGGCTCCTACTATTTTTTTCTGAGGTAGACTGGGATTAGCTGTGATTATCCAATGGTTTCTGTATCCATGCATGTCGCTATGCAATTTTATATTACTTTAGTGTGATGTTGGTGCTTACTTGCATTCATCCCTGAATTTTGACTTTGAATTGGACTGTATGTGACCAATAGAATGAGACAAAAAAATAGTATGACATTGTTTCCATGGGTTCTATTGTACCTCTCCCATTGCCATGAGATGAGCATGCCTGCCAGCTGGACAGTCCCAGGCTGCAGAGGAAAGACATGCCGAGCAAAGCCAAACTGTGCCAGCTGAGCCCCGCCTAACTCCGTCTTCCTCAGTCAACACCCCAATGTGAGAGTGAGACTAACAGAGATTAGCTGCATTGCCCAGCTAGCTTAGCTGGTTCACGAGAGCATGATTACTGATTTAAGCTGAGTTGGTGGTAATGTCACATGACGCCTTTTTATCAATTAAGTGATACAGTTTGTCAGTTTTAAATGATATCCTTTGACCAGCCCCTACGTGGCAATCAGTAAGCTCTAATAGTTTTCCCTTTCTCTTTCCATTAAAAAATTTGTGTTTCCATATTACTGTATAGTATTAACATAGTAGTTTACTTTCACCCTCATATTTATTTTAGTCTTAGATATACATTAAACACTCACTTTATTCACCAACAGTCATTTTGCTATAGTTTCTCCAATTCTAACTTCGTTGAGTGAAACCACACCTCTAGGATATTCCTGAGGAAAAGCTCATGAGTCCAGATTTCCCAGAGTTTTTCATGTTAAAACTGTATTTTTGTACCTTTGATATACAGTTTGACTAAATATTAATTTTTCACTGATTCTTTTATTTTCTTAAAAATATTCTTCCTCTCTTTCTTGCATTGTATGTTTCTGCCAACAGGTTTGGGTTTTTTTTGCTTAGCAATTACTTCATATTTGACTGTGGCCCAACAGGTTCTTTCTTTAAGTATAATAGTTTACTAATTCTGGTAGTAGATGGTATGGGATGAATTTTTCCTACTTTACAGAAACTTTCAATATGAGATTTGAGTTTTTTGGTATTTCAATAAAGTTTTATAGTTTATAGTTTATTGTTATAGTTTCTTATATATTTGTCTTTCTTTTTTCTTTTTTTATTGTTGTTCAATTACAGTTGTCCCCAGTGGATCAAAAAACTGGTACATTTACACAATGGAGTACTTTGCAGCAGAAAGAAACAAGGAAGCCCTTCCCTTCACAACAGCATGGATGGAACTGGAGATCATTATGCTAACTAAGGTTTCTTATATTAAATACCTAAATTATTTTGTTTTTCTTCTTTAGCAACTCCACTTAGACAATTAAAGTTCTTTGTTACTTGTCTTTTATATTTGTCACTTTCTTTATGATCCCTTAATGTGCTTATAGTAATTTGTTCTTTGTATTTTTGATCATATCTAGCCTCTCTTAGATCTTATAGTTTACTTTTCATTTCTAAAATTATTATATTATATTAATCTCTTTTTCAAGTTTGGGGAGCTCTGATTTCACACCCCTTAGTGTTTTCCCATTACTATTCTGTGTTTTTATATTCTGGATTTGTGATGTTCTTTCATGTCTACAATTGCTTGTTCAATGTTACTTAATTCATCTTAGAATATAATGTAATAGTTTTCCTCTGTTTCCTAGCTTTTTTTATGTTTTCATCACAGAAGTATTTTATTCTATTTTCTGTATTTTCTTACATGTACTCTCATAGATACTGGGTTTATTTGAGTTTATCTGTGTTTGTAGTTCATTTTTTAAGACAGTCAATAATGTGTAATTCAAAGGCTTCAGATGGTCTCTACTACTTAGTACCTTCTTTTGAGCCCTGGTGAAATTAATTTTTAAAATAATGGTATGTTTTTATCTGCATTTTTGTAATTCCTTTAAATCCTTACCCAAGAATATGCCCATTCATATTTTAGAGAAAGAAGAAGGGAGATAAGGGAAAAAGAGAGAGAGGGAGGGAGGATGAGGGAGAAGGGCAATGGGGGAGAGAGAGAGAGAGAGAGAGATCAAATCTAGAACACGGGCATGTGCCCTGACCAGGTACTGAGCCTGCAACTTTTTGATATATGGGACCATGTTCCAACCGACTGAGTCACTAGGCCAGGGCACCTTTTTCCAACTGTGATATTATCTTTTTTCAGCATCTTTATACGATCTGTAGTCACATCTTTTTTTTCACTTCACCAATAGGCCTATAAAGAACACCTCCCTTTTCAAAGTTGCCTCTATTCTTCCTCAATATACTGTCTTCCTAAGACTACCATTGAAGTCCTTTCTTTTAGCCTCTAATGACCACTGACCTAAATTACCAGTTCTCAGGGCCCTCTTCCATATTTTCCCACTAAAGATAAAATACAGTCTTTCCAGGAGTGATACCCTCAAGGTATAATCTTTGCTAAGCCACCAACATGACCCTACTGTGCACTACTCCCTGTGCAAAATGTCCTGTTTTTTGGTTGCTTGTGTAAATGGCTCTGGACCCACTTTTGTTCGTTTCAGGTATTCATGTAGTCATGTGTAATGGTGTCTCTTAGACTTGGTTAGGCATAGGTCTTAACTTATTGTACCAATAATACAGTGAGACGTTTTCAAGAGTTCTATGGTGCTAATGTGTTCTATATAGTTTGCCTTCCATCAAGGTGCTAATTTCCTTGCTTTCAGTTGAAAGCAAAAAATATTGACTAAATATTTTTTAGTCAATAAATATTGACTAAATTTTTAGAGAATAAATATATGTGGCCTTCTCTTATATCCAACTGGTAGGCTATCAAAGGAAGCAAAATAAAAGGAAGAAAAAAAGTACATTATATTAGAAGGAAAACACACAGAATGATAATGAAAAATTATATCCCAATTTGGACATTAGTAAGGATAAAAAATGATAGCTAAAATTCATGTGAACTTTGTGAGTCCCTTTCAATGCACTGTAAACAATTATTATGGTTGGAGAAATGTTATACTTAACCACTTAGTATAGTGCTATCAAGACAGTAACATCAAAGCCACGGTATGATAGAGATTTTGTAGCACTCAACAACACCTAGAAGTAAATGCTTAATACATGCTTTCCACTGTAATATTCCTAAAACCAGATATCATACTCAGACAGCAGAACTAAATTTCTCAAAGATGTTCTATACTTCAAATGATTAATAATAACCACTAGTTTTCTATAAAATCAAGGTATATGAATGGGTCAAAAAATTTATTTACATCTTTACTATCAGTCATTTATTCTTTTCAATAAATATATACTGAGCGTCTGTCATGTTTTAGGGATTGGTCAATAGAAACACAGTAATAGCCTAAGCAGACTTGTTTTTTAGACCCACTCAGTCAAAAATTTTCATAAAATAAAAATATATAGAGAGACTAAGAATATCCTCTTATAAGGAAGCATCAATAAAATTTTATTATATTAATAGAGTGCAATTTTAGGATTATCCAGGACTTTAATTCCCTATTATCTAGTTTGAGGATGATATTTTTCTGAGGATAACATTTAAAGAGCATGATTTTTAAGTCAAATAGACATGCATTCAAATTGTGATACTTTTATTTTTAGAAATTTGTTCAGTTATATCAAGTCAAATTTTGCCCATTGTATAAAATTTTTAATACACTTTGAATATTTGATTCATATTAGGATTAAATGCATTAACACATACAAAGAGCCTAGTACAAAAACTGATTCTTAGAAAGTCTTTATTGTTAGCTCATATCCCTTTGTTATTGAAGGCAAAATGGATGACATTATAGCAAAAGAAAACATACCATGTTTTATTTATTTCCCCAATTTATTTTATCCATGGATGTAAAAGGCTTCTATAATAAATAGTGCATGTTTTATGAATTATCTTCCAAAAGATCAGAGTAGCAGGATTTTATCAAGTAAGGTTGGAGTTTCAACAGTAGAGAAAACTGTAATACAGATAATGCTAATTACTGAAATTCTGTGTAAGTCATATTATCCCCTTTAAGTCATGAGTTAACAAAAGTCTGGGATCATATTTTCTTTTGCTGTATCTCAAAGTGGCTCTTAGAATGCATCCAAGGTAATTAAGCACAATATTATTCTCTTTTCTTTGCTATCATATATATTCTTCTAGATTTATAAGTTATTGATTAAATTGCATTTTCCTCCATATACTCCAGCAACATGTCTATACATTTTAATAATAAAGTACAAAAAAGTTTAAGAGAGAAAAACCATATGACTTGTAGTTTTACAGCAAGTTATTAGCAAAGCAGAAACTTGAACTCAGCCCCCTTGTGTCAATACTATAACATCTTGATAGAACCTAGCAACAGGGCTGGAAATTTAGCCCAGAAGGATGTGTGTGATTAAATATTCTAGATTTGTTACTCTAGGCTTGGTGCCTTGTCAGGAAGACCTTTAAGTAGTTCAGATATTTTAGGAAGGAGCACTAAGCTGAACAAATATGACAGACATCGTCAACCATGTCCAAAATATTAGACACTGAGGGAGGAGCAACTTAAAGCCAGGCAAGCAGATGAGAACAAAAGTAAGCAAGAATCCAGATGGAGGACTTCACAGATGCTAAACATTCAGGGAATGTCATGCAGAGTGCATGTACAGCAATGGTCATGCAGGTCTTGGTACAGAGGAAGCATGCTATCTTAACCAGATGCATCCTTGTTAGGGCAGGAGAAAGTGTCCAGACAAACTGGCAATTTTATTCCATAGCAGAGGGTTTTGTGGTGAAACCAAATGTTCAGTCACTAATGGGAGGCTGTGAGTTTCAAGAGCAAAACAATTTGGAAACCTACCTAAATTCTCTTACTTTTATTCTCTGACCCAGAAATGATGGAAGTAAAAAGAACTGTGTGCATGATTAGTTCCATTTCTAGAATCTCGAGGACCTTGCTCTATGATTTTCCTGGCTAAAGGTAGTCTACTGATGGACTATCCATGATGGCTTACATTATGTGGACTAAAATATCCATTCTCACTTTTTATTATGAATATCTTATATGATGATGCTTAATGGAGTCACTGCTCAAAACTTACTAAATAGAATAATTATTTTTGACAGAGAAAATCTTCCCTCATCTCTTCTATTTGTGATACCATAGGCCTCCATATTAAGTAGCAGGTCTATTATTAATCCTACCCCTACGTCAAAAAATGCTAACTTTAAAATTCCTTATGATCAATATTTTACCTTAAAACCACAAATAAAAGGACTAAATTCAATGGAGGGAAACTCCACCTACATGGTTGTGCCTAAACCTTAGCAAAAATGTTTTCCAAGTCTTTCATTTTAAAGACGGGGATTCTGACTTAGCAAGTGTCTTATTTTACCCAAGTTATAGAGCTAGCTCATGACAGAACAGAAGCAACAACTAAAATCTCTTGAAAACCACCCATTCAAATGATTTACTTCCAAACTTTACCAAGGAGCTTGCAAATACCATCATCACCATCATCATCATCATCACTACCACCACCACAATTATTGCACTTTTCCAGAACTTGCCATGTGTTAGTAATGCTTCCTTTCAAGTTTTAACTCTTCAACTAGTTCAGATCACTTTTTGAATTAACTTCTTAAGCTTTAGCTCATTTCATTCTCATAAACTGTTGCGAGGTTAATTCTATCATTACACCTTTTTTAGAGGTAAGGAAACAGAGACACAAAGAGGTGGATACTCAAGTTGGAGAATCTCCATTCTGCACACTTGTTTGCATGTATTCCTAACCTCATTAATTCCTTCACTTTTTTCTCATAGTGTTTACTATATCAATAATCATACAAATAACAACAGCAGCAATAATACCTTATCCATTTCATGAGCAGAGCAAGATATCTTTCCCGAGCTCAAGGAACTCAGAGGCTACTGGATGAGATTTTTACCTAAACCAAGAATTAACATACTGTGATATATTTTATAATATATTTTTATCAAGTGCATATATGAGATGCAGTAGATGAGTCATCTCACCAGCTGACAAGGTGGGGGAAATCCTTCAAATTTTGTGTTGAAGGAGATTTATGTTTATTGGCTGAGCAGTAGGGAGAAGCATTCCAGGCTCTAGACATGTGGTCATAATTAGTTCAATGTGGCAAGGTGAGCATTATAAGAAATTTGGTGAAAGAGATGACCAAAAAACCAATTTTTGGTGTGTATGTATTTTCCTTCTTTACATTTTTTGTGACTTCAGTTATGTCTACATCCATAGTACACATTAAAAATATATACATTGTGTAAGTAATTGCTGAACTAAATAGAGAATTAACTGATCGGGACTTTTCCCTCAGATGTTATACAAGGTCATGTGTAGAAATATTTTAGTCTAGCCAACAAGGAAAAACCTTGGAATCTTTAAACTAGCTCATGAATATTAGCAATAAATTATGCATTTCCACTTGGTATCTGCTTATTAAATAATTCAATTACTTTAAATTTTGTCTAAATATGTTTTACCAGTAATTTATAAAATCTCCTGGCAGTTAATGAAATGAAAGACACCATATTCATTTTATCTTTCTACCTCCCTTCCTCTCTCCTCCTTCCTTCCTCCTTTACTTCTTGCCCCTCTCTGTATTGCAAGAGATGATAACAGGAGGGGTTTGAGATATACTAAAGATGTTATTAATTTATTCTGTGGCATATATCAGTGTCAGAATAGATAGAACATTTCAAATGAGTGAAATACATGATTCATATGTTTAAGAGACCTGTGAAGGTTTTAACAGACCTCTAATTTTTTAAAAAATATATAACTCACAAGCCTTCCTTTTTCTGCCATCTGCTCCCCAGTCCTTTCTACTGATAATGCTATAAAGATTGAATAAAACACTTCCTCACCGAGAGCAAGCTGGCCTCTCTTGCCATCCACTTTCATTGTCTTGGTAACACAATTCCAGAATATACCACGTGTTTTTGATCTTTAGTTTCTTTGAGGGGAAGCACAGTTGAAGAATTGGATGTCAAATAGTTTTCAAAGAAGTCACTGTTTGTGCCCTGATAGAGATGAGAGTGCAGGACCCAAATGGTAAATATTTAATAACCGGGAATTCTCCTTCCCTTGCCTGTGCTCTGGTACAGATTTGTAATACTAATAATCAGCTTTAATTAATAGGTAGCTGTGCCTGAAGTTACAGCCCTCCCAACAACAACAAATTATGTAAACATCTTATTAAGCCTTTTACTGCTGATGCCTCGTTTGCTGTAATCATGCCCTCAGCTTTGATATGTGTGGAACATGGCCTGGTCCACCATAGATGCTAAAAAAAAAGAGTACTTGTTGAGTGAAAAAAAATGCATAAATAAATGAAAGCTGAACTTTTCCATATCTTTCTGTGTAATTATATGCTATTACTTATGTAATTATAAGGTTGCCAGGTTTGATGAGGATGATGATGACAACAGTAACAAAGCAAGTTCTTAGGTATTAGAGTGCTTTGCAATTTGTAAAATATTTTCATGTATATTGACTCAACCAATTTTTGTAGAGAAAAGAAAGAGGAGTTGAATTCACTTATGTTTTTATAGATGGTTAGTACTGGTAATTCTCATCCCAGTAATGTCTCTTTGTCACAATTTTGGTGCTTCTTTAATTATACTGAACTGTGGCTATAATGGATCATCTTAAACTGCAAGGTATGTAGCAGCAAGCAAAGCTCGAAATGTTAAAATATAAAGTTTTATTAAGACAACAGAGGGCATTATCATCAAAATATTAACTGTCTACTATAAATGTCTACTTCTATGATGTTGTGTAAATACTATGCCAAGAAATACACTCCTTGAATAACTTATTTTTTATTACCAGGAGCATATGATCAGGGACAGACATGAAAGAATAAAAGAGAAGTTACATTTGAGAGCAATGCACTTCAGTGTTCTGTCTTTGGCAGTTTAGTTAATATTTAGTTTGAGAAATAGTGCATTTGCTCTTAAAAGTTTATAGCATCATTTCCTAAAGTTTAATATGCAAGGTAGAAATCATATAACAAAATGTGATCAATGAAGAGATATATATTCTTTAAGGAAGGGCTGTTACTTACCTACAGGAAGTGTGGAGAGCAGACTGTCTCCAGCTCTCAGGCCCTCAGGCTGGGCCTCAGCTGCTGGTGACTGCCTTCTTGTTCTTGCTCATACTGTACTGAGAGAGGATGTGGCATAAAGATCCTGGGCCAAGCAGAGCTACTTTGATGGACAATACGTACCCATCCTCCCTGTGTCCCTGGCACCCTAAACTTCATCTCAATGTCTACATCAGAGAGCACAACCAATAACACCAGAAAAATGACTTCTTATTAAATATTTGGAAAATCATCCAGGTTATGAGTTCTGAAGTTCTTAGAACCTCTAACTTGCCTTTATACATCATGAATCTCTGAGACCAGATTCTGCCATGCAGCATTTCCTACACTTGACAGTATTTTCCCCCAGAAGAGCAGTTTACCAGATTATTGTTCTGCAGAAAAGTAGGTTGGAGAATTAGCACAGCAATCCCCATGGTCCACCATAGGTGATTTCGCAGCCATGAATTCAGATAAATATTTTTAAACATATTACATTTCACTATACCACCTATTAAAGAATAATGAATTTCTAAAGTTATTTTCCTGCCAGTTAAAAATAAAATTGTATCTGTTTTTTCCTATATCTATCTTTACAATCCACAAGGGAGACCTTTGTCATCTTATATCTCTCTTATTTTCCCAGTGATGCAGACACCGGCCTGCAGTGTCCGCATCATTATGGATGAAATGAGACATTCACACAGCCTACTGAGTCCAGTGGAGGAAAAGGGACAGTGTGGCTTTTCTCTCAAAGGGAGCAAAAGCCTTGGCCCTTGCCATGACTGGCCTTTATTGGGTTTCTCAGCACATTACATAATGGTCCTCATTTACTATGCACAGGTTGCTTTAGGTTGTTACCTTTTACAGCAAACAAAGGAACCAATGTTGCTAGTCACATCACAGAAGAGGGATATTTGCAAATGAAAAGGCAAAAATAGTTGAACTGGTTACACTTGTCCTTGGAAGGTTTAGCGTGGATTTTAGGAATTTATTTTGCAGTAAATGTTTGCCACTGGGGGCTGGGCCCACACCATGCAGAATCGTCTCCTACATCCAGGACAAGTTCAGACTCCCTGTAGGTTCCTCCTTACATTCTAAGCACTCACTGCCTCCTTTCCTACTGCTTGATTATAGCACTGCTGAACTGCAGCTATATTTATATTGTTGTTTTACCACGGTAATTATTTTAATGTTTATTTGTAATTTTTAATCTCAAACTTATAGAAAAGAGAAGAAACTTTTCTATGGAAACTTATAGAAATGAGAAAAATAGAACAAAAAATTATATGCCCTTTACCCAGATTGACTTATTGTTAGTATTTTGCCCCATTTGCTTGCCACAAGTTCTCTTCTCCATTTGCATATATGCATGTATGTAAATATATATAGATGTATATGTTGTTTTTCCTGAACCATTTAAGAGTACACTGTTTCCATTATGATCCTTTACCTTAAGTACTTTAGTGTACATTTCCTAAGAATAAGCATATTCTCTTACATACCTACAGTATAGTTCCCAACATCAGTAACATTAACACTGATCCAATAACTATCTAATTTACTGTCTGTATTTAAATTTTGCTAATTGATCCAGTAACATCCTTTATAGCAGGTTTTCTCAGTGAGAAGGATGTTCTTATCATGGTAAGAGACAAGATAATAATTCCATATTAACTGTCCTTTTTTGAACATTGAATCTGAAGAGAAATCATCATCAAATAATATGTCTAAAACAGTTGGCATATGTCAGGTATTTTACACTGATAATCTCATTTAATCCTCTCAAAAAGGCTGTAAAATAATAATATCTTCATTTAGTAAGTGCTAGAACTAGAACTCAGGTTGTTTAAATGATTTGGCTAGGTTTAGAGAGCAAATATGAGATGACTAATTCATTAGACTAGCCTTCAGGGATTTTAGTCTTTCTATGTTTATCTATGGCACAGGTTCTACACATATAAAAAATATTCAAAATTATTTGTTAGATCAACTGACTGAATAGATAGCTGGGTGAAGAGAGTGTCAATATAAGGCAACAGGTTCTCTGTTTCCAATTTCAATAATGACATAGAGTTACAGAGCAGGATTTGGTGCCATTTTTGTGTGTGCTGCTCTGTTATGGGCTATAATGATGACTCTTTGCTGGGAAAAAAAGAAATTATTTTAATCCTTGAAATTTTGTTTCTTGGAGGTGCCTTTACATTTTATGAGGAATTACATTTCTTGGCCACTGGATTAACTTACACAATTATGGTGTTTTGGAGAATATATATATATATCCCAGAGTGCTCTAAGATAGTGTAACTACAGTCATTTCTATTCCACTTCTCTTAATTTGGGTAAATTGAATTCATAAACCCCTACCATTGTACACCTCTGTGGTCTTGCCCTTTAGAAACAGCACTCAAGAGCCCTTGTTTTTGAAACTGTCCTCTCCATATTCAGACTTGGGTACAGCACAGGTTAGAAGAAGCAATGTTCTAATTCCATGGTGGCTGGATTAAATGACTGCACAGGCCATATGTCTCACAGACCTTCTAGAGTGGCAGGCCTTCTATTAAATATTTTGCTTCCTTTTTGCATTTGAATATTTTTATAAAAGAAAGAAAATGTTAATGCAGAACTAGTAGGGCAGAAATACAAACAAACAAGTTCAGTTAACAAAAAGCATTCTGGATATTTCCTGTTGGTACATGTCAGTCATACTTGATGATTTTAAAGGTGAAAAGGCTGAAGCTGGTCATTCTGGTTGGATTTCATTAGTCATTAATATATGCTCTATTAAGAACCAAGAGTTACCAGCAATTTGGAGGGTTTAAAACATTGGTTTGTTTTCTATTCCTTTCTAGAATTTGATGACCTTGCTTACCGGAACTTAAAAATGAATTAAAAAGCCAATATATTTATAATTGCATATGGATGAAAAATATGCTTTGGAGTTAAAAAGGCATGAATATGATTTCCCAATCACACAAACTCTGACATGATGTTTAATGCATTGGGTCTTTCTTCCCCATAGTACACTGGTAATAATAATTACTAAGTCATAGAGAACTTTTGTAGATAATAGTAATGTAAAACTTTTTGTGTCATCACTGTTAGCCTGGTGCTTTGCTTCTCACTTCAACCTCAGGCAGCACTGCTGTAACTGCACGGGAGCTTCATTTCTTTAATATGACTTTTTCCTTAACTCAAACTAGCCTTGTCCAGTCTCATAGCACCATGATTTGCTTGCCTCCTTTCAACCTCATGGCTCCATCTTTCCACAGATTGCATGGTCCACTCCCTTAGGACATCAGGTTCAGGTCATCATCAAACTGCATTAAGAAAAAGCCTCAGGCCTATTGATCAAGGGAACAGAGTTTTGGTCAAACTAAAGATAACATCTTGACCTCAGTTGGATCTCAGCCCCAAACTCTTGAAGAGGGAAGACCCTACTGGCCACACCCTCATGAAACTAGACAGAACCAGTGCTGTAGCTGACTTCGGGACTTGATAAAATGATCAACTACTTCCTACTCTGGTGCCAATGAAACAGTAGATCCCATTACCCCAACTCTCTTAGTTACCATAACTGATTATTTTTCTCATATATAACCTATCTGCTAGGAGCCATGGAGGAGCCAGGTTTACTAGCTCATCTGGGTCTCCACTTTGGTGGCTAGCTCACCTGGGTCTCCAGGCTTGGTTCTATGTTCTTAAATGAATCCTTACTTTCTGTACTGTAAACTCCCTTATTGAGCTTTGGTACATGCAGACAAATGAACCCCTTTACTTTGGTAATGTTCTGAGGCTTGTTATATTATTTTAGAAACAAAGAAATTGAGGTTAAATATTGCATCTGGGTTTGCACAGTGAGGCTGGGATTTTTATCCTGTTTTGTCAACTCTTGAACATAGGTTCTCAATCATAATCCTATACTTTCCTCTTCTGTGGAGAATAAAAATAAAGGCTTAGGGTCTTTGATGTTAGTTAGCTTTCTTCCTTCGATCAGATTTAAAATAGTAGAATGCTGTATGTGGGAGGAGAGAGATGGAAAGTAAATAAAACTTTTTTCTTTCATGCTAGCTCTCACTCAGACTATTAAGTCAAAAAATGCAATATTTCTCTTCAGGTTCCTCTGAAGAGATTAACAAAGTCAAATACACACACTTAATTAGTGGAATGTGAAATAAACACTCTTCAAGGTTTCTTAGCCCTGTGATGAGGTAAGCTGCCAGCCAAAGTAATGTGCGGCTGAGATGCAACAAAGCAGAGCATCTCAGAGAAGCGTATGCAGTAGGTTTTGCTCAGCAGCAAAAGGGAGTACTAAATGAATTGAATTTTAAGTCATCTGCAGATTAGACCATTAGTCGAAGAGGCAGCTAAGTGGGCAGACACTGAATCTGCATATTTAATAATTTTTATTTAACAAATATCTTAAATCTTCTTCCTTTGCTTTAAATTCTCATAATCGGATCAAATTTAAATGATGACAAAATGCTATTTGGTTAACCTGTTGCCTCACAATCATTTTAATGTCATGACAAATGCAGATATTGAGCATTAAAAAGAGCACCCATTGTTCCAGATGTCACTCATAAGCAAGTTTGGATGCTACTGAAAGGGCTCATCAGCTGCAAAATATTTTATATGCGAAGATTGGCGCTTGGCACAGCACATGCTAAGAGCCCTAACCTGCCTCTTTCTGTGCGTCACACATGCCCCAACCCCTCACACCTGAAGCTGAGCATGATACTCCTTAGACTGGTGTACGGTTTCTTTCAGCGAAGTCCTGACTGTCTTGGATGGAAGGTAGCTCACCTTCTGCATTGAGCTGCTGAGGTAGGGTCATGCTGTACTCAACCCTAAGGAGTAGTAAATGGTGAATGTCACTGACTATGCCTGTTGCCTGTGATGACTTCAGGGTGATGCATCACTCAACTATCCAAGCATTCCTCGATGAGG
>PVKM010004333.1:0-52629 GCA_004027735.1 Carollia perspicillata
CCTTTCAATAGATAAGTATGAAATTTATACTAATATAGTGATTCATTGATTATTGGTTAGATGCCATCTTTAATCTGCATTTAAGAAAAGACTACTTAGACTTTTAATGTGGTTTTTCTTCAAGGTTTTTCTTTGGCCCTTTTCTTCTCTTACTTGATAATCTCACCAATGTTCACTCTTTCAACAATGATTATTGCATAGTGATCTCTGATATCCATATCTCCATCCTTGACTTTCCTCCCAACATTCAGGCCTTTTTCTCCATAAGCAAGCAAAGCAGGAAGTCTCAAAGTTGGGATGTCAAAATACAATCTTCTCTTCCTGTTAAGATGGAGGAATAGGTAAGCATGGATTACCTCATCACACAAACATATCAAAATTACAACTAAACTATAGAACAACCATCACTTTGATCTGTGAGAAATCCAGTTGAATGGAAGTCTGACAACAATGTAATTAAATAAATCACATTAGTCCTGGATGATGTGGCACAATGGGTTGAGCACTAGACTGTGAATAAAAGAGTCACCAGTTTGATTCTCAGGGTGCATGCCTGGATTGTGGGCTGGGTCCCCAGTGGGGGGCAGCTGAGAGGCAAATACACATTGATGTTTCTCTCCCTTTATTTCTCCCTCCCCCTCTCTAAATATATATATATATATATATATTTTATTTTTTTTTAAAGAAAGAAACCACATCCAACCATATCCATTCAGGCTGGTAGGAAGGGTGGAGACACAGATGTGGAATGGTTCCACACCCACATAGTGGATAAAAATTTGGGAAGGATATATCAGGAATGAGGGGTCCCAGGCCCATACCAGGCCCTTCAGCCCAAGGTTTCAGTGCCAGGAAGATAAGTCCCCATAATTTACAGCTGTAAAAACCAGTGGGGATTGTCAGTGGAAGAAACTGCTGGATTCCTCAGCATTCCTAATAAAGACCTGCACATGGACTTACTCAGACTCACTCCCTCTGATCTCCATCACTAGGGTAACAACTTGAAAGGCACTAGTGGCATACAAGGAGAAACTGAAATGTCTGACATCAAGGTGAGAGCTGGAGGACAGTTTTGTCCCAAATAGAATGTCAGTCAAAGGCCATTATTCCTTTTCTGAACCCTCCCCCTACAGTGCCACAGAGCCAGCAGGCAAGAGCCATATCTGAGACTCCATCCACCTGGCTCTACTGTTTTCCCAGACCTGGCATTTCCCTAAGGTTGCATCTCATCCAATTTACAGGTCCACTCAAGCTGTCAATAGTGGCTTTTCTATATGAATGGCTGGTCTTGGCTCATCCTTTACATCTTCCTAAATCCTCTTAAGCAAGAACAGCCAGCCTCAATGGACCCCCAGTCCAAACCCTCTTGCTAAGTGGCCCCAGGGCTGGCACTAGGAGCAACCAGCCTAGATTCACAGCTTGGCTTCACTTGGGAACCTCCAAGCCCAGCACAAGTAGCAGCCATCTCAGATTGCTTTGTAGATCATGCTGGGAGGCCTCAGGCAGAACATGGGTGGTGGCTGACCTTGGTCAGCACCACATAGGAAGCTCCAGAGCCTGAACATTCAATGGACAGCTATAGACCGCATCAAAGAACCACCACTCTGCCTCTGCACAGTGTGTCCTTTATGGAGGGAAGATGTTGGTGGTCAGTGTTCACAGCCTGTCTTTGCAACTCACTGGCCTAGGTAAATCCCTCTCATTGATCTGCCAACAGTAATCAAGTCTCAGCCACGGGAGGAGGGCATACTCAGCACACATAAAGGACACACCTCGAGTACCCAGCTTAAGTGATGGGGGAGGTTGTACCACATGACCCTACAAGACACCTACAATGTTAGGCTACACTATGAAGACAGAGAGTCATGACAGCTCTACCTAATACATAGAAACTAACACAGGGAGGCTGCAAAATGAGAAGACAAAGAAACATGTCCCAAATGAAAGAACAGATCAAAGCTCCTGAAAAATAACTAAACAAAATAGAAATAAGCAATCCATCAAATGCAGAGTTCAAAACACTGGTTATAAGGATGCTCAAGGAACTTAGAGAAGACTTCAACAGCATAAAAAAATCAAATCAGAAATGAAGGATACACTAATTTAAATAAAGAACAATTTACAGGGATCAACAATAGAGTACATAAAACTCTACTGTTTTAACAGTAGAGTGGAATCAGATAAATGATTTGAAACATAAGGAAGCAAAACTCAATCAATCAGAATGACAAGAAAAAATAATACCTAAGAAAATGAGCATAGTGTAAGTATCCTCCAGGACAACTTTAAGCATTCCAATAGTTGCATCATAGGGATGCCAGAGGAGAAGAGAAAGAGCAAGAAATTGGAAATCTATTTGAAAAAATAATGAAAGAAAACTTTCATAATTTGGTGAAGGAAATAAACATTCAAGTCCAGGAAGCACAAAGAGTCCCAAACAAGGTAGATGCAAAGAGACCCACTCCAAGACACACCATAATTAAAATGCTAAAAATAAAGAGATAATCCCAAAAGCAGCAAGAGAAAAGCAGTTAGTTACTTACAGGGGAATTCCCATAAGACTGTCAGCTGATTTCTCAAAAGAAACTTTGCAGGCTATAGGGGATTGGCAAGAAATATTAAAAGTCACAAAAAGTAGAGACCTACAGTCAAGATCACTCTACCCAGAAAAGATATCTTTTAGAGTAAATAAAGAGCTTTCCAGAGAGGAAAAAAACTAAAGGAGTTCACCATCACCAAATCATTATTATATAAAAATGTTAAAGGGACTCATTTAAGAAAAAGATCAAAATATTGACAATAAAATGGCAATAAATACCTATCCACCAACAACTGAATCTAAAAAACAAACTAAGCAAACAAAAAGAACACAAACATAATCATGGATATGGAGTGTTTTCATGGTTGCCAGATGTGAAGAGCATCTGGAGGAATGGATGAAGAGATGAGGGCCTTAAGAAGTACATATAGGTAGTTACAGAATAGTTGTGGGTATATAAAGTACAGCGTAGGAAATGGAGTAGCCAAAGAACTTATATTCATGATCCATGGACATGAACAAAGGTGGGGACATTGCCTGAAGGAGTGTGGGGTGCTGGGTGGATGGGTACAAAGGGGGGGAATTAGGCAACTCTGATAGCATAATTAATAAAATATTTTTTAAAATACAGTCTTTTTCTATACCAAGTGTTCTGGCCTGCTTTTTATTTCACAAATTCCTCTGCATCCTCATATTTTTTGTCTTTCATTCAATATACTCTCTCTGCCCCATGAGCTCGTCATAGATTCCCCTCACTGTGAGGGTCCAGACCAAGTGTCTCTTCCCAGAAACCTTTTCAATTCTCCTTGGAAGAAGGCATTTTCTTTTTTCCATTCCTTTCTTTCTTAGTGGGCTCATTGATGAGATCAGGGCCCTTAGAGACTTCTGGCCAAGATGGAGGTATATGTAGATACACTTTGCCTCCTCACACAACCAAAAAAAGGACAACAGCAAATTTGAAAATGAAAAATAACCAGAACTGCCAGAAAACAAAACTGTATGGAAGTCAGACATCCAGGGAGTTAAAGAAGAAACATTCATCCAGACAAGTAGGAGGGGTGGGAGATGGGCAGCCAGGGCGGAGAGGACTCATGGCAAGGCGGTCGCTAGAAGACAGGGGCGGGTGAGGCAAGGCTGGTGGACTGGGCTAGATGGTGGCTGGTGAAGCAGGTACTCCTTCAATTGTGTGCAGATAAAGTGAGAAGAACAACCAGGGACCAAGACACACAACACAGCCAAGGGTTCCAGCATGGGGAAAATAAAGCCACAAAACCACTGACTAAGAAAACTTGTAGAGATTGTGGCAGGGGGTAGAAATTCCCAGTCTCCCAGGAGAGTTTGTTGGAGAGACCCACAGGGTCCCAGAATGTACACAAACCTACCCAGCTGGGAATCAGCACCAGAAGGGCCCAATTTGCTTGTGGGTAGTGTAGAAAGTGGTTGAAACCTGGCCAAGAGCTAAGCAAGCAACATCGTTCCCTATCAGACCCCTCTCCCACATACAGTGCCACAATGCAGTAACATGGGCTGCCCTGCCCTGATGAATGCCTAAGACACCGCCCCTAACGGGTCCACCAAGACAAAAAATATATATGGCCCAAATGAAAGAACAGATCAAAACTCCAGGAAAAAAAATACAACTAAGCAATGAGAGAGAACCAACCTATTTTATGCAGAGTTCAAAACCCTGGTAATCAAGATGCTCACAGAAATGGTTGAGTATGGTCACAAAACTGAGGAAAAAGTGAAAGCTATGAATAATGAAATTAAAAAATGTACATGGAACCAACAGTGACAGGAAGGAAAATGGGGCTCAAATCAATGGTTTGGACCAGAAGAAAAAAATAAATATTCAACCAGAACAAAATGAAGAAACAAGAATTTTAAAAAACGAGGAGAGGCTGAGGGACCTCCAGGACAACCTTATATGTTCCAACATCTGAATCATAGGGGTCTTCCAGAAGGAAAATAGGAAGAGCAAGAAATCGAAGATTTATTTGCAAAAATAATGGAGAATTTCCCCAATCTAGAAAAGGAAATAGACTTCCAGGAAGTCCAGGAAGCTTAGAGGTCTCAAAGAAGTTGGACCCGAGAAAGGACACACCAAGACACATCACAATTACATTACCTAAGATGAAAGATAAGAAGAGAATCTTAAAAGTAGCAAGAGAAAAGGAGACAGTTATCTACGAAGGAGTTCCCATAAGACTGTCAGCTGATTTGTCAAAAGAGACCTTGCAAACAAGAAGGGGCTAGAAAGAAGTATTCAAAGTCATGAAAGGGAAGGACCTATTCTATTCAGCAAAGCTATCATTCAGAATGGAAGGGCAGATAAAGTGCTTCCCAGATAAGGTCAAGTTAAAGGAATTCATCATCACCAAGCCCTTATTATATGAAATGTTAAAGGGACTTATCTAAGGAAAAGAAGATCAAAAATACAAACAGTAATATGACAACAAACTCACAACTATCAACAACTGAACCTAAAAAAACAAACTAAGCACGCAAGTAGAACAGGAATAGAATCACAGAAATGGAAATCGGAGGGTTATCAGTGGGGAAGGGAAGAAGGAAGGATGGGGGAAAATCTACAGGGAAGTGGAAATGTTTAAGAAGCATAAATGGTAGGTACAAAATAGCATAAGAAGCATAAATGGTAGGTACAAAATAGACAGGGGGTAGTTAAGAATAGTATAGGAAATGCAGAAGTCAAAGAACTTACATGTATAACCCATGGACATGAACTAAGGATGGGAGAATGCTGGTGGGTGGGGGTGCAGGGCAGAGGAGAATAAAGGGGAGAAAAAATGGGACAACTGTAATAGCATAATCAATAAAACATATATTAAAAAATAAAGATCAGGCCCACCTAGAGTAATATACCTTTTTACTAACTAAAAGTCAACTGATTAGAGGCTTTAATTATATCTAAAAAAAATCCCTTTATTTTTACCTTCTGACATAGCTTAATTACAGGAGTGAAATCTCATTATATACCAATCCCACCAATATTCGCAGGGAGATCCTATAAGGTATGCACATAAGGGAGTGGGAATTCTCTGGAGCACCACAAGATGTAGTGAATCTGAAACTGTGGTGATTCAGCAAGATGGCAGAGGAGTGAGTGGAAGCCACACTAACCTCCTTCCATGACCAATTAGGAATTACAACTAAATTTGGAGAAATTACTCAGAACAAATAAGTGAACAATAGTGAGACAGTAGCCTTATAACCTTGGACAGACAGAAGAATCACCTTCAGCACAACCTGTCTGCTAAGGAGTGTCATGGAGACTTGAGAGGGCTGGCTAGGTACCCATAGGCAGCAGTGCCAGAGGGATAATTAAGCGGCAGTTTGGATCCCCCTGAGAAGAATGGTGTCTAAACCCTAAGCTAGGATCCCCAGCCTAGAACACCAGGGTCCAAAAAGTACACAGATAACAGCTTGTGATGAAATGTGGCAGGGCTGCTCTCTGCCAGAGACAGATGACTGGAGATGCGAAGAGCCATTTAAAGGGTGAACGCACACATTTTTATTTGGTGTCACTTATGTGGGCTTCGGGCAAAGGTGGGAGCAGAGTGGGATGGACACAACTGAGGAGAGATTGGGAATGGAAGCTTTTGGGGGAGTGGGGAAAAAGTAGCCACAGGAATTCCATTGCTGAGTCTTCCCCCAACTGGCATCAGCCATCAGTGCTCAGGCAGGCCACTCCCTCTGACCAGCAGCAGCCTGGGGGGAAACAACGTCCCTGCCCTCAAGAGAGACTCTGCCTGGGCTCTGTGGTGCTTAAGCCTGACTGCTGAGTGCAGAGTGACCACAATAACAACTGAAGGAGTCATCTACAAACATGGATCCCTGGCAATGTGGGGGCAGAGGGGACTAGAGATACTTGAGGAGAGACTGGGGACAGAGGTTTGGGGGGGACTGAGAGAGTGGCCACCAGGATCTAGTGCTGATTCGTCACCCATACTGCAGCAGACATCCTGCTCAGACCACTCCCCTCTAAGCAGCAGCAGACTGAGGGGAAACAATAGCCCCAATTCCAGGAAGAATTCTGCCCCACTCTATGAAGCTTAAGCCTGACTGGTGAATGCAAAGTGACTACTACATTAACAACTGAAGGAGACAGCCATGAACAGCAGATCCTTGGCAGTCTCAGAGCAGGCTGCCTAAGGTCAGACCAGGTCAACATCTGATATCACCAGAGGTGAATCCAGAAAGAAAAAACAGTAGTAAATACTAGAGACTACCGAGATAAAATCCACTCTGGTCTTCTCCAGGATTAGTAACATTTTCTTTCCTGTACAGCTTTTTAACATTCATTTTTTTGTCCAGCAATTTTGTGCATATTAAGTCACTAGAATTTATACTATAGTTTATGTTTTCTCTCCATTTTTATAATAGTCTTAATCTTTTTAAACCCTTATTAATACTGGCTCATTTGCTGTTGATACTGAGATTGCAAGGTGTGAGGAGATATTGTGGATGTGGATTTGTTTCTGGGCTTTGTGGTTTTCTTCTGGCAGCACCTGCACAACAGCATACTAGACATGGGGTGTCGAGTGACCCTCAGTCAACCAGCTGTAGAGAAGGATCCACCAAAGAATGACCCAACAACAATCAAAACCCAGTTACATCCAGAGAGCCAACATAAATAGCATCTCAAGAGCAACAAGTTCAGGAGATCAAGGAGACTGCACCACTGAATCTCACAGATCTCCTATCATAGATGTTCACACCACGAACTCAGAGAGTCAGAACAGATCAATTTAAGAAGCAGAGGCTAACGAGAACATTCTCACAAACAATGGGACAACAAAGAAACAAACCCCAAATGAAAGGAAAAGAGGAATCCTCAGACAGAATACTGAGTGAAATAGAGGCAAGTCAATGATCAGATATTGAGTTTAAAAAAAAATGGTTATAAGGAAGCTCAGTGAGCTCACTGTGAATTGCCAAAAACTACAGGAAAACTATGAGGAGCATACTGTAAACTCTGTCAACATGAAAAAGGAAATAGAAACTGTCAACAAGAGCCAAGAGGAAATGAAGAATACAATTTCTGTATTGAAGACCACATAGAAGAAATCAAAATCAGGCTAGATGAAGGAGAGGATCAGATCAATGAGCTGGAGGACAAGGTAGGAAAAAACTCCCAAAAAGAGCAAGAGAAGGAAAAAAGACTCAAAAAGAAAGGAGAGGTATTAAGGGAACTGCAGGACAATGTGAAATGTAATAGTGTCCATATAATAGGGATACAAGAAGAAGAAGAAAAGAAGAAGAAAAGAAGAAGAAGAAGAAGAAGAAGAAGAAGAAGAAGAAGAAGAAGAAGAAGAAGAAGAAGAAGAAGAAGAAGAAGGAAGAAGAAGAAGAAGAAGAAGAAGAAGAAGAAGAAGAAGAAGAAGAAGAAGAAGAAGAAGAAGAAGAAGGGCGAGGGATAGAAAACCTGTTTGAAAAAGTAATGATGGAAAACTTCATTAATTTGATGAGAGAAAAAGTCACATAAATCCAGGAAGCACAGAGAGTCCTAATCAAGAGGACCCCAAAGAGATCTACTCCAAGACACATCATACTGAAAATGGCAAGACAAAGAGAGAATGTTAAAGGCAGCAAAGGAGAAACAGGAAGTAACATACAAGGGAGCCCAGATAAGGCTAGTAGCTGATTTCTCAATGGAAACACTACAAGCTAGAAAGGAATGGCAAGAAATATTCCAAGTAATGAAGATTGAAGGCCTGCAACTGAGACTACTCTATGCAGCAGGCTCTCAATTAAAATGGAAGGTGAAATAATGGAGTTTCCAGAGAGAAGAAGGCTGAAATAATACATCTCCACCAAAACAGCACTGGAGTCTCTTAAAGAGACTGCTTTAAGAAGGGAAGAAAATGAGAGAGAGAGGAACACAGGTATTAAGGAAGTAAAATAGCAATAAATGAGTACTTATCATTAATAACCATAAATGTGAGTGGATTAAATGCTCCAATCAAAAGATATAGAGTAGCTGAATGGATAAGATCATCATGACCCACACATGTGATGCCTCAAAGAGACCCACCTCAGAACAAAAGAGCTACACAGACTAAAAGTGAAGGGCTGGAAAAAAATATGCCAAGCAAATGGACAGGGAAAAAAAAGCTGGGGTAGCAATACTCATATCAGACAAAACAGACTTTGAAACAAGGGCGACAAAAAGAGACTCAGAAGGACACTTCATAATACTCAAGGGAAGAATCCATCAAGAAGACATAAACATTGTAAATATATATGCACCCAACATAGGAGCACCCAGACATATAAGGAAAATCTTGGATGACTTCAAGGAAGATATTGACAGCACCACAACTATAGTAGGAGATTTTAACACCCCACTGTCAAAAATGGATAGTCTTCCAAACAAAATACCAACAAAGATATTGCAGCACTGAACAATGTCCTAGATCAAATGTACTTAACTAATATATATAAATAGAATCTTTCATCCCAAAGAAGCAAAATACACATGCTTTTCAAATGAACGTGGAACATTTTCAAAGATAGACCACATGATAGGACATGAAACAAGACTCAACAAATTCAAGAAAATTGAAATAATATCAAGCATTTTCTCGAACCACAAGCAACAAAACTAGAAACCAACCTCAAAAAAAAAAAAAACCTCAAAGTCATGGAGATTGAATAGCAGGCTATTGAACAATGAATGGGTTAAGAATGAGATCAAGGAAGAAATTAAAAAGTTTCTGTAAACAAATGAAAATGAACTCACAACAACCCAAAACTTATGGGACACAACAAGGAAATCCTGAGAAGGAAATTCATAGTGATAGAGGCTTTCCTAAAAAAGATAGAAAGATTTCAAATAAATAACTTAACACTACATCTACAAGAACTGGAGGAACAACAACAAAAACAGCCCAGGGCAATTAGAAGGAAGGAAATAACCAAGATTAGAGCAGAATTAAACAACATAGGGATTGAAAGAAAAATGCTAAGGATCAATGAATCTAGGAGCTGGTTCTTTGAAAAGATAAACAAACTTGACAAGCCTTGAAGCAGACTCATCAAGATAAAAAGAGAGAGGACCTAAATAAATACAATCAGAAATGAAAGAGGAGAGATTACAACTGATACCACAGAAATACAAAGGAGTGTAAGAAATTACTATGAACAACGATATGCCAAGAAATTTGAAAGCCTAGGTGAAATGGACAAATTTCAAGAAAAATATAATCTTCCAAAACAATGAAGAAGAAGAAGAAGAAAGCCTGAATAGACCAATAATGGCTGATAAAATCGACACTATAATCAAAAAACTCCCAGCACACAAAATCCCTGTACTGGATGGTTTCACCAGATAATTTTACAAAACATTTAAGGAAGAGCTAACCCCTATTCTTCACAAAATATTCCAAAAAATCCAAGAAGATGGAAGACTCCCAAGCTCTTTTGATGATGCCAGCACCATCATAATCCCCAAACCAGATAAAGACACAAGAAAGAAAGAAAACTACAGGCCAATATCACTGATGAACATACTCACTAAAATCCTCAACAAAATATTGGCAAACTGCATATAGCAATACATTAAAAATATCACACACCATGACCAAGTGGAATTCATCCCAGGGATGCAAGGATGTACAATATTCACAAATCAATAAATGTAATACATCACATAAACAAAAGGAAAGACAAAAATTGCATGATAATATCAATAGATGCAGAAAAGGTATTTGATAAAGTAAAGCAGCCATTTATGATAAAAAACACTCAGTAAAGTGGGAATAGAGGGAGAATTCCTCAACATAATAAAGGCCATATATGAGAGTCCTACAGCCAACATCATACTCAATGGGCAAAAGCTAAAAGCTTTCCCACTAAGATCAGGAACAAGACAAGGATGTCTGCTTTCACCACTTCTATCTAACATAGTATTGGAAGTCCTAGCCACAGCAAGCACACAAGAAAGAGAAATAAAAGGCATCCAAATTGGAAAGGAGTAAGCAAAACTGTCATTGTTTGCAGATGACATCATAATATACATAGAAAAATCCTATAGACTCCACCAAAAAACTACTCAACCCAATAAATGAATTTGGCAAAACAGCAGGATACAAAGTCAATGTCCAGAAATCAGAGGCATTTTTGTATACCAACAATAAAATATCAGAAACAGAAATCAAGAAAAAAATTGCATTTGACATAGCAACAAGAAAAATGAAGTATTTAAGAATAAATCTAACCAAGGAGGTGAAAGACCTGTACTCAGAAAACTACACAATGCTGAAGAAAGATATTAAGGAAGACACAAACAAGTGGAAGCTTGTACCATGCTCATGGATTAGAAGAACTAACCTCATCAAAATGTCCATACTACCTGAAGCAATTTATAGATTCAACACAATCCCTATTAAAGTACCAATGGCATACTTCAGAGATAGAGGACAAACACTTCAAAAAATTATATGGAACCATAAACGACCCTGAATAGCTGCAGCAATTTTGAGAAAGAAGAATGAAGTAGGAGGGATCACAATACCTGATATGAAACTGTATTACAAGGACACACTAATCAAAACAGCTTGGTACTGGCATAAGAACAGACACAAAGAACTATGGAACCGAATAGAGAGCCCAGAAATAAACCCAAACTTCCATGGTCAATTTTTATTCTACAAAGGGGTCAAAAGCATAAAATTGAGTAAAAATAGCCTCTTCAGCAAATGGTGTTGGGAGATTTGGATAGCTACATGCAAAAAAAGAAAGAAAGAAAGAAAGAAAGAAAGAAAGAAAGAAAGAAAGAAAGAAAGAAAGAAAGAAAGAAAGAAAGAAACTTGATCACCAACTTACACCATAAACAAAAATAAATTCAAGGTGGATGAAAGACTTAAATACAAGTTGGGATGCCATAAAAGTCCTAGAAAAGAAATTAGGCAAGAAAATCTCACATATTCCAGGCAGCAATATTTTCACCAATATGTCCCCTAGAGCAAGAGACATAAAGGAAAGAATAAA
The DNA here is from genome assembly GCA_004027735.1 of Carollia perspicillata. Classification (NCBI taxonomy): domain Eukaryota; kingdom Metazoa; phylum Chordata; class Mammalia; order Chiroptera; family Phyllostomidae; genus Carollia; species Carollia perspicillata. The sequence continues at coordinate 11,552 of PVKM010004333.1, forward strand.
CAAATGAGATTTCAACAAAATAAAAAGCTTTTTCACAGCTAAAGAAACCATCAGTAAAATGAAAGAGAACCATTGTATGGGAAAACATATTTGCCAATGATACCTCAGACAAGGGTCTGATCTCCAATATACAAAAATAACACACATGACTCCACTGCAGGAAGACAATCAACTCAATTAAAAAATGGGCAAAGGGATTGAACAGACAATTCTCTGAGGAGGATATACAAAGGGACCAGAGACATATGATAAGATGCTCAGCATCATTAGTCATCAGAGAGATGCGAATTAAAACCACAATGAGATACATTTTACAACAGTGAGAATGGCCATCATAAATAAACCAACAAACACCAAGTGTTGGATAGAATGTGGAGAAAAGGAAACCCTAGTGACAGTTGGTGGGACTGTAGACTGGTGCAGCTACTGTGGAAAACAGTATGGAATTTCCTCAGAAATCTAAAAATGGAACTGGCAATTCCACTGCTGTGATTATACCCTGAGGACATTGAAACACCAGTCCAAAAAAAACTTATGCACCCCAATGTGCATAGCAGCACAATTTAAGATAGCCAAGTGCCGGAAGTAACCCCAGTACCCATTGTAAATGAACAGATAAAAAATCTATGGTACATTTACATGATGGAATACAATGCAGCAGAGAGAAAGAAGGAGCTTCTACTCTTTGTGCTAGCATGGATGGAACTGGAGAGCATTATGCTAAGTGAAAAATAAGGCAAGCAATGAATGACAAATACTATATGATCTCAGCTATAAGTGGAAACTAATCAACAAAATAAACAAGCAAGCAGAATATAACCAGAGACACTGAAGTTTAGAACAAACTGATGGTAACTAGAGGGGAGGGGGAAGGGGTGATGGGGGAAAAAGGGGGAGAGTTTTCAGGAACACGTATAAAGTACACATGGACAAAACCAAAGGGGGATAAAATAAAGGATGGGAAGTGCGGATGGCCGTGGTAGGGGGCAGTGGTGTGGGGAAAATGGATACAACTGTACTTGAACAATAAAAAATTTGTGGAAAAAAGAGAAAAAACTGATAGCAAACATTCAGAATAAATTTATATTCTGGCCTTTGAGGTTTATTCACGTGCTTTAAAAAAATGAAACTCTGGGAGTGGGGAGTAGTGACCTGTGGTTTAACATGTCCTTCAGGGGATTCTAACAGGAGTGAACATTTGAGAACTGCTGCCTTACACTATTACGTGTAATAGGAGTGTAAACACCACTGATCTAATCATCATACTATATAATCATGGGAAATCAAATAACCTCTCTCAGCCTCAGTGTATTAATCTGTACAGGGGAGTTGGGATTCATCTCTTTGGTTTTATGGTTTGGCTATAACTGCAGCTGTGGGTATATTGGTTGCATTGGAGTCTGGACCTGCTCCTAGTTTCCATTAACACTAGGAGTCGGGGAACTTCCAGGTTTGTGTCAACCTGCTTTTAGTGGCTTGGAAGAGCTGACTACTAAATATTCAGGGCTTTTGCAAGCTGGTTATAAATCTTAGTAGCTTGAAATTGGCCATGGTGGGAGTATTTACACCACAAATTTGGCAGAGGCTACAAATTAGGGCTCTCCCCTGCCCCTTCTCAGTATATTATTGCCCTTGTGCATTGAGGAATGCCCACCCTCTCCTTCAGCCATGCTAAGAAAATGCTCTGTACTGATACAGAAAATACTTGTCCTCCCTATGTTCTTTCAAAATGTTAAGAGGCATGCCACAATTTCTTAGTTGTGGGCTAAAGGAGAGTAATAATGGCTTGGAAGGTGTATATGGGAATGTGAAACATGGACCTTAGCTTCCCAGGGTTTTTCTCTGAGTAGACTATTGGAATAAATATATTCACTGTATGGAGGCTGAATAGTGGTCAAAGTTATGTGATCACTTGCTCTTTCTCTCTGAACCATTTATCAGCTGCCACCTTTTCTTTCCTCCCTCCCTTTCTCTCTCTCTCCCCCTTTCTTTTTCTTTCTTTCTTTCTTTCTTTCTTTCTTTCTTTCTTTCTTTCTTTCTTTCTTTCTTTCTTTCTTTCTTTCTTTCTTTCTTTCTTTCTTTCTTTCTTTCTTTCTTTCTCCTTTCTTCCTTCCTTCCTTCCTTCCTTCCTTCCTTCCTTCCTTCCTTCCTTCCTTCCTTCCTCCTTCCTTCCTTCCTTTCTTTCTCTCTCTCTCTTTCTCTCTCTCTCTCTTTCTTTCTTCTCTCTCTCTTCTTTCTTTTTCTTTCCTTTCCTTTCCTTTTCTTTCCTTTTTCTTTTCTTTTCTTTTTTTCCTTTCCTGTTTTGAGATCTTAGATCTGGGAACTGAATTGCACTGGCTGTAGGAGCATTCATTTCCTCCCTGAACTGGGAGGGCACTGTGGCACCATGTGAGAGCATTGCCTTTGTTCAAGTACTGGTTTTACCTCTTTTTAGCTGCTTAATCTTAAACTATTTACTTACCTTTGTGCTCCTTTGATTTCTCATACATAAGATGGAGATACAGTCAGTTCTGCTGTACGGACTGTCAAGAATGGACCAACTTGTTCAAAGTAGTTAAGCACAACACCCTGGTTGGTATACAAGAAACACTAGATGCGTGCAGAAAACTACACCCAGCTTCAGTAGAATATACAAACACACGCACACCTGGCTCAGACAAGAAGTCACACCCATCCGCATCTCTTGTTAGAGCTTCCCCTCTGATTTTTGATAGCCTTTCTCCCCCCAATTCACTGCAGATGCTGTGGGACACACAATCAGACACCCTTTCTTCTCTTAGTTTTCCCACTTTCTTTTTAGCCTATTTTGTAATTTTTCTCTCCACTCTGTTTTCTCTCTTTTCTCTCGCTCTTTTTCTGTATTCCTTTTGTTATCTTCATACAGGGTGGCAAATGGAGTAGGAGGGCAGGCCATAGCACTGCAGGTGCCTACCCCCACAAACAACCTACAAGTCTTTTTCAAGGTAAAGTACAGTATTTGTTGTAGTAGTTATGTATTAACTATTTCACATCTATAAAAATGTGCTACCATTTTATTATGTGCCTCTTTTTAAAAGGGTGCCACTGAAAATTTCTTGAGTATTATACCCCAGACTCACTCTACTGTAAGACCTGTGTTTTATTGCATGATTTTGCACAGGGTGGTGATTTTTAGGAACACAAAGATCATAGTTGTGATTATAGTAGCACTGGCTATAGTTATAGTAGCACTGACTATAATATCAGCAACCATCTCCATCATAAGGTTAAATATTGAGTTAATATATACAGAACACTTAAAATAGTCCTTGGCTATAGTAAGTGGTAAATTAGCAATGGCTGTTTTTGATCCAAAAAAAGAGGGGATTCAAGTAGATAGTATCCTCCGAAGACCTTCCAACTCCAGGATTTTGTGCATTCTAGAGTCCAGGTCCCATCATTATATGAACATATGAGATGGGAGACTTGAGGCTTGCACAAGGTCATACAACTACTTAGTGAGGACATGAGAAAGCACTGTCTCTTACCTTCTCTCCAAACCACTGACCCAAAGGCTAAAGACAATTACTGAAAACTGACTACAAAGTCGTTAAACTTATTCTCAGTTTCTAAAATAAACATTAAATGTTAGCAGTTGTGGTAAAATGTGTCACATGGAAGGAACTCTAAAGTTGTTAGCAGTTTTGGCTGTGTCAAAAGATATAGCTATAACTGTATAGCTAGAAGGCAGATGTCTGACCTATTTAAATTTTACTCTGAGTTTGAAGCACTTTTCCATATTTGTGCCTAAAGGGAGAAAGGCATACAAGGGCAACATCCAGTCATTGGCAGACAAATGCCTTAGGGGCAAAGAGAAATTTATTTTTATCTCTCCCTTCACACTATTATCTTTTCAATAGCAATTCCCTCAACCCCCAACATTCAGAACACTTACACCCATGGACAAAGGTATTTTAGGTATTGCTTATGCTATACAATGCATGCCTAGCTAAGGAATATATTTTCTTTTGTGATGAAATAGTCTCAAGAACCACTATGATTTCACTTATATATTAATTTCTTAATTTTTTATAATTTATTTTTCTTTAATTTTAAAAATTATTGTTCAAGTACAGTTTTCTCTATCCCCCCCACTCCCCTTACCCCACCCACGCCCATCTCCCACCATCAATCCTTCTCCTCTTTGACTTTGTTCATGGGTCCTTTATACATGTTCCTTGATGACCCTTCCCTTTCTTTCCCTCCTTATGTCCCTCTCTCTTCCCCTCTGGTTGCTGTCAGTTTGTTCTTTTTTTTCAATGTCTCTGGTTGTATCTTGGAGATCAAACCCTTGCCTGAGATATCATTGGCAAATATATTTTCCCATATGGTTGGTTCCCTTTTCATTTTACTGATATTTTCCTTAGCCACGCAGAAGCTTTTAATTTTGATGAAGTCCTATTTGTTTATCCTTTTCTTTACATCCCTTGCTGTAAGGGATATATAGGTGAAAATATTGCTGTGCGGAATATCTGAGATTTTTCTTCCCTTGTTTTCCTTTAGGACTTTATGGTGTCATGACTTACATTTAAGTCTTTTATCCATCTTGAATTTTTGTGTATGGCGTAAGTTGGTGGTCAAATTTCACTTTTTTTGCATGTAGCTGTCTTGATCTCCCAACCATTACAGTTGGTATGCAATATTATATAACTTTCAGCTATACCACATAGTGATTAGACATTTATATATCTTACAAAGTGATTATCCTGATGAGTCTAGTACCTATCTGACATCATACATAGGTATATTATTGACTATACTCCCTATGCTGCACTTCACATTCTCTTGACTATTTTGTAACTGCAACTTTTTACTTCTTAATCAATTTCATCATTTTCACCCATTTCTCCCAAATGCTCTCCCATCTAGTGACCATCAATGTGTCCTTTGTATCTATTGTTCCTGTTTTGTTTTTTATTTATTTTGTTTTAGATTCCATGTATGAATAAAATCATATACCATTTGTCTTCTATTTTTGACTTTTTAAAAGTATATTTTATTGATTATGTTTTTACAGTTGTCCCATTCTTTTCTCTCCTTTATTCCCTCTTGCCCTGCACCTCCCCTCCTATCAGCATTCCACCCCCTCAGTTCATGTCCATGGGTCATACATATAAGTTCTCTGGCTTCTCCATTTCCCATACTATTCTTAACCTCCTCCTGTCTATTTTGTATCTACAATTTATGTATCTTATTCCCTGTACCTTTTCCTCCATTCTCCCTGTTCCACCTCCCTGCTGATAACCCTCCATCTGATCTCCATTTCTGTGATTCTGTCCCCATTCTGGTTGTTTGCTTAGTTTGTTTTAGGTTTAGTTGTTGATAGTTGTGAGTTTGTTGTCATATTACTGTTCATAGTTTTCATCTTCTTTTTCTTAGGTAAGTCCCTTTAACATTTCATATAATAAGGGCTTGGTGATGATGAATTCCTTTAACTTGACCTTATCTGGGAAGCACTTTATTTGCCCTTCCATTCTGAATAATAGCTTTGCTGGATAGGTCCTTGCCTTTCATGACTTTGAATACTTCTTTCTAGGCCCTTCTTGTTTGCAAGGTCTCTTTTGACAAATCAGCTGACAGTCTTATGGGAACTCCTTCATAGGAGTCTCCTTTTCTCTTGCTACTTTTAAGATTCTCTTCTTATTTTTCATCTTGGGTAATGTAATTGTGATGTGTGTGCTTCCTTGGGTCCAACTCCTTTGGAACTCTCTGAGCTTCATGGACTTCCTGGAAGTCTATTTCCTTTGCCAGATTGGGGAACTTCTCCTTCATTAGTTTTTCAAATAAGTTTTCAGTTTCTTGCCCTTCCTCTTCTTCTTCTGACACCCCTATGATTCAGATGTTGGAACATATAAAGTTGTCCTGGAGGTTTCTCAGCCTCTCCTCATTTTTTTGAATTCTTGTTTCTTCATTCTGTTCTAGTTGAATGTTTATTTCTTCCTTCTGCTTCAAACCATTGCTTTGAGTCCTGGGTTTTCTTCCCTTCACTGTTGGTTCTGTGTACATTTTCCTTTATTTCAGTTTGCACAGCCTTCATTTTTTCCTCTATTTTGTGACCACACTCAACCATTTCTGTGAGCACCTTGATTATCAGTGTTTTGAACTGTGCATCTGATAAGTTGGTTATCTCCTTGTTATTTAGGTTTTTTTCCTGGAGTTTTGATCTGTTCTTTCATTTGGACCATATTTTTTTTTATCTCGCCACATCTGTTATGTGCTACAGAGTGGCCTTAGTTAGTAGCCTGGGCAGGGCAACCAATGTCGCTATGTTGTGGCACTGTATGTGGGGAGGAGTCTGTGAGGGAACAATGCTACTTGCTCATCTCTTGGCCACCTTTTAGTCACTTCCCCTGCTACCCACAAGCAAATTGGGCCCTTATGGTGCTGCTTACTGAGTGGGTGGGTGGGTTTGTGTACATTCTAGGACCCTGTGGGTCTCTCCAACAAACTTTCCTGGGAGACTGGGAGTTTCTCCTGCCATGGTAGCCCTCACAGGTTTTCAGTCAGAAGTTTTTGAGGCTCTCTTTTTCTGTGCTGGAGCCCTGGATTGTGTGGTCTGTCTCACCCCCAAGTTGTTTTTCCCATTTTATCCACACACAAATGTGGACTGCCAGCTGTTGCCTTGCCCATACAGACCTTCTGCCACTTGCCCTCTGCCCTGGTTGCCTGTCTTTGCCCCTCCTACCAGTCTGGATGAATGTTTCTTTTTTAACTCCATGGTTGTTGGACTTCCATACAGTTCTATTTTCTGGCAGTTCTGGTTGTTTTTTATTTTAAATTTGTTGTTCATCTTCTGGTTATGTGAGGAGGTAAAGTATACCTACCTACACCTCCATCTTCTATTTCTGACTTGTTTTACTTAGCATAATACCGTCTATGTCCATCCATGCTCTTGTAAATGGCAAGGTTTCATTATTTTTATGACTGAAGATTCCATTGTACATATATACCACTTTTTAAAATCTGTCCATTGATCATGGACACTTAGGTTGTTCCATATCTTGACTATTGTGAATAATGCTACAATGAACATAGGGGTGCCTATTTATTTTCGAATTATTGTCTTGGAAATACCCAGAAGTGGAGTGGGTAAGTCATATGGTAGTTTTTTTTAAATTTTTTTAGGACACCCCCATATAGTGGCTATACCAAGTTGCAATCTCATTAAGAGTGCATGAGGGTTCCCTTTTCTCCACAATCTCCCCAACACTTTGTTTGTTGATTTATTGATGATGACCATTCTAATAGGTGATAGATGTCTCATTGTGCTTTTAATTTGCATTTCTTTGATGATTGGTGATGTTGAGTATCTTTTCATATACCTATTAGCAATCTTTATGTCCACTTTGGAGATATGTCTGTTCAGGTCTTCTGCCCTTTCAAGTCTTTTTTAATTGTGTGTTTGTATTTTTTTGCTGTTAAGTTGTACAAGTTCTCAATTTATTTTGGATATTAACCTATTTTCAAGTGTATCTATGGCAAGTATCTTGTTCCATTTGCAATTTGTCTTTTAAAAATTTTTATTCTATTAGAATTGTCATGATTTTTCTCCCTTCGCCCTCCTCCTCCCAACCCACCCCCTGCTCCCACAGTCAAACCCCACACTATTGTCCATGTCCATGGGTCATTCATACACATTCTTTGACTAATCTCTTCCCTTCTTTCCACCATTATCCCCCACGCACTTCCCCTCTGGCCACTATCAGTCTGTTCCAGTTTCATGCCTGTGGCTCTATTTTGTTCATCAGTTTATTTTGTTCACTAGATTCCTTTTATAAGTGACATCATATGATATTTGTCTATTACTGACTGGCTTATTTTATTTAGCAAAATATTCTCCAGTTTTATCCATGCTATTGCAAAAGGTAGGAATTCCTTCTTTCTTTCTGCTGCATAATATTCCATTGTGTAAATGTACCACAGTTTGTAAATCCACCCATCTACTGATGCATATTTAGGCTGTTTCCAGTACTTAGCTATTTTAAACAGTGCTGCTATGAATGCAGGGGAGCATAAGTTCTCTTGAATTGGTGATTTGGAATTCTTAGGGCATATTTCCTGCAGTGAAATCACTGGGTCAAATGGCAGTTGTATTTTAAATTTCTTGAGGAAATTCCATACTGTTTTCCACAGTGGCTGCACAAGTCTGCATTTGCACTGTACCAGGGTTCCCTTTCTCCTCATCCTCACCAGCACTTGTTGTTTGTTGATTTATTAGTAATGGCCATTCTGAAAAGAGTGAAGTGATATCTCGTTGTTGTTTTCATTTGCATTGTCTCTGATGGCTACTGGTGTTGAGCATCTTTTCATATGTCTATAGGCCATCTGTATGTCCTCCTTGGAGAAGTGTCTAGTCAGATCCTTTGCCCAATTTTTAATTGATTGTTTATCTTCCCAGTGTTGAATCATATGAGTTCTTTATACATTTTGGAGATCAAACCCTTGTCTGATATATCATTGGCAAATATGTTCTCCCATACGGTTGGTTCCCTTTTTATTTTGATGATGGTTTCTTTAGTTGTCAGACGTTTTTAATTTGCTGTAGTCCACCTGTTTATTTTTTCCCTTTATTTCTCTCACCTTGGGAGATATATCATAAAAAATATTGCTATGTGGGATATATGAAATTTTATTTCCTGTGTTCTCCACTAGGACTTTTATGGTATCATGACTTACATTTAAGTATTTAATCCATTTTCAGTTTATTCTGGTGTCTGGTGTAAGTTGGTGGTCTAGTTATTTCTTCCAGCTCTCACAACACAATTTATTTTTTATTTTTATTTTTTATAATATTATTTCTTGAGCATGTTTTTTAAAAGATTTTATTTATTTATTTTTAGAGAGAGGAGAATGGATGGAGAAAGAGAGGGAGAGAAACATTAATGTGTGGTTGCTTCTCATGTGTCCCCCACTGGGGATTTGGCCTGCAACCCAGGCATTTGCCCTGACTAGGAATCAAACCAGTGAACCTTAGATTCACAGCCCATGCTCATTCCACTGAGCTACACCAGCCGGGGCCTCACAACACAACTTATTGAAGAGACTATTTTTAGTCCATTGTATGCTCATGCCCTTTTGTCAAGTATTAATTGACTATAGAGACATGGGTTTATTTCTGGGCTGTATATTCTGTTCCATTGATCTATGTGGCTGTCTTATACTGGTACAAAGCTTTTTTGATTACAGTAGCCTTCAGTGTAGTTTTATATCAGGTATTGTGATCCCTCCAACTTTATTTTGCTTTCTGAAGATTGCTGAGGCTATTCAGGTTTTTTTTTCAGTTCTATATCAATTTTTGAAGTATTTTTTCTAAATTAGTGAAATACACCATTGGTATTTTAATAGGGGTTGTATTGAGTCTATAGATTGTTTTAGGTTTTACGGACATTTTAATGATGTTAATTCTTCCAATCCATTAACATGGCATATGCTTCCATTTACTTGTATTTTTCTCAATTTCTTTTTTCAGTGTTTTATAGTTTTCTAAGTATAGGTCTTTTACCCCGCTGGTTAAATTTATTCCTAGGTATTTTTTTTGTTACTATTATAAATGGGCTTTCCCCCCTAGTTTTCTTTCTGATAGTTCATTGTTCATATACAGAAATGCCAAATATTTCTGAATATTGACTTTGTATACTGCTACTTTGCCAAATTCTTGCATTCTTTTGGATGGTTCCTGATCTTAAGGAAAAGCTTTTATTTTTTTTGCCCATTGAGTATGATGTTGGCAGTACATTTCTTGCATATGGCCTTTTCTACCTCTATTCTCACTTTGATGAGTGTTTTTATCATAAATGGATGCTGGATTTTATCAAATGCTTTTTCAACATCTGTTGATATGATCATGTGGTTTTTGTCCTTCATTTTGTTTGTGTGGTATATTACATTTATTGATTTGTGAATATTTTACCATCCTTACATGACTGGAAAAATACCACTTAATAATGGTGTTTTCAAGTATTGCTGGGTCTGGTTTCCCAATTTTTTTTCAGGATTTTAGCATCTTTGTTTATCAGAGGTATTGGCCTGACATTTTCTTTCTTTGTTGTGTTTTTACCTGCTTTTGGAAGTAGGGTAATACTGTCCTCATAAAAAGAGTTTGGGAGTCTTGCATCTTCTTGAATCTTGGAATAGTTTGAGCAAAATAGGAGTTAGTTCTTCTTTGAATGTTTGGTAATATTCACCTGTGAAGCCATTTGGTTAAAGGCTTTTATGTACTGGGAGTTTTTTTTTATTGCTTCAATTTGGTAGTTGTTATTGGTCTACTCAGGCTTTCTGCTTCTTGTTGATTCAATTTTGGAAGATTGTATGTGTCTAGAAATTTATCCATTTTGCACAAGTTGTCCAGTTTCTTGGCATATAGTTGTTAATAGTAATTTCTTACAGTCCTTTGTATTTCTGTGGTATTGGTTGTATGTCTCCTCTTTTGTTTCTGATTTTAGTTATTTTGGTCCTCTCTCTTTTTACCTTGATAAGTCTGGTTAAAGGCTTGCCAACTTTGTTTACTGTTTCAAGGAATGAGCTCCTGGATTTATTGATCCTTTGAATTATTTTTTTAGTCTCTGTGTCATTTAATTCTGCTTTACTTGATTATTTTCTCCCTTCTTATCATTCTGGGCTTTGCTTGTTCTTGTTACTCTAGTTCTTTTAGATGTAGGGTTGTTTATTTGAGATTTCTATATTCTTTAGGTTGGCCTGTATTGCTATGAACTTCCCTCTCAAGACTGCCTTCTCTGTGTCCCATAGACTTAAGATTGTTTTGTGTTCATTTTCATTTGTTTCCAGGGATGTCTTGATTTCTTCCCTGATCTCACTCTTAACCAATTCATTATTTAATAATATGTTATTCAGATTTCTTGTATTTGAATGTTTTTAAGTTTCTTTGATGTTGGTTTCTAGTTTCAAGACATTGTGATCCAAGAAGATGCTTGGTGTGATTTCAATTTTCTTGAATGTGTTGAGGCTTGTTTTATGTCAGCCCACGTGGTCTATCTTGGACTATGTTCCATGTGCATTTGAAAAGAATGTATATTTTGTTTCTTTGCAGTGAAAGGTTCTGTATATATCAGTTAAGTCCATTTGATCTAGTGTGTCATTCAATGTCACAATATTCTTGTTGATTCTTTGGAAAAATCTATCCATTGTTGACTGTGGGGTGTTAAAATCCCCCATGATGACTGTATTGCTGTTGATTTGCTTCTTAAAGTCCTTCTTATATATTTAGGTGCTCTTATGTTGGATGCACATGTGTTTATGAGGGTTATATCCTCTTGTTGGACAACTCCCTTAAATATTATATTGTGATTGTCTTTGTCTCTTGTTATGGACTTTGTTTTGAAGTCTATTTTGTATAACATAAGTATTGCTATGCCAGATTTTTTTCATGCCCATGTGTGGAATATATTTTCCATTCATTCACTTTCAGTCTATGTAGATCTTTTGTTCTGATGTGGGACTCTAGAGAGCTGCATATATGAAGATCATATGCAGATCATTTATCCACTCAGCTATCTTATGCCTTTTCATTGGACCATTTAATTCATTTACATTTAAGGTCATTATTGATAGGTATTTATTCATTACCTTTTTTCCCTTTGTGCCTGTGTTCCTCTTTCTCTCTCTCAGTTCATGTTCTTAAAGTAGACCCTTTATCGTCTCTTGCAATGATGGTTTGGTGGAGTGTACAATTTTAGACTATTTTTTTTTTGTCTGGAAAGCTCCTTATTTCACCTTCCATTCTAAATGAGCACCTTGCTGAGTAAAGTAACCTTGGTTGTAATCTTTGCTTTTCATTACTTGGAATATTTTATGCCATTCCTTTATGGCTTGTAGTGTTTCTTTTGAGAAATCAGCTGATAGTTGTATCAGAGCTCCCTTGTATGTTACTAGCTGTTTCTCCCTTGCTACTTTTTAGATTCTCTCACTGTCTTTAATTTTTGCCATTTTAACTATGATGTGTCTTGGAGTGGGCTTCTTTGAGTTCACCTTGACTGAGGCCCTCTGTGCTTCTTGGACTTTCTTGACTTCTTCCCTCACCAAGTTAGGAAAGTTTTCTGTCATTATTTTTTCAAAAAGATTTTCTATCCCTCACTCCTTTTCTTCTCCTTCTGGAATCCCTATGATGTGAATATTGTTATGCTTCATGTTGTTCTTCAGTTCCCTTAAACTATCTTCATTTGCATTTTGTTGTTCTGACTGTGTGTTTTGCTCTACTTTGTCTGCCAACTTGCTGATTCAAGCCTGGTTTTAACTCTGCTTTATCTAGCCTGGTTTTAATTCCTTTATTTCAGATATTGTATTCCTCATTTTCTCCTTGTTTTTCTTCATTGTTTCTATGTCCTTTTTCATGTGGATGTAGTTCCCACTAAGTTTCTTGTAGTTCTCACTGAGCTTCTTAGCATCCTTATAACAACTACTTTGAACCGTATGTTTGATAAATTGCTTGCCTCAACTCCATTTAGAACTCTTTCTGAGGATTCCTCTTTTCATTTCAATTGGGGATCATTTTTTTACCTCCCCATTTTAGGTGTCTCTTTTTTTCCTGTGTATTAAATTAATCTGCTTTGACCCCTTATCTTTATGGGTTGGCCTTCTGTGGTAGAAGTCTTTGGGACTCAGGTGCAGTCTCCCCACACTCCTGACTATTTACTCTAGCAATGCCCTTTACAAATTTTATGTGGGCTCTCTTATAACTGGGTTTTTTTTGTTGTTGGCTTGTTCATTGGTGGGTTCTCCCCTCTGGCTGGCTAAGATTCACAAATCCTACCATGTCTTGTATTTGCTGTATGGAAATTCCCAGACAAAACGAAACAACCCAACAAACAACCCCACACCAGCAAATATACACCCAACCACTACTGCAAATAAGATAGAATTTATAAAGGTGGAATGAGAATAAGAATATTATATGAAAGAAAAAATAATGTGAGGTGATTAATGAAAAAAATGATTTTGAGAGGGTATGGGGAGGAGAAATAATAAGAGTAGGGGATTGAAACAAGGCAAAGAAAATGAGAAGATAAAATTTACCATGTGAATAAAATAGGAAGGGAATAGAGCAAACTGTAGTGAGACAAGGGAAGAGTACAATATGAGGTTTCGGAGAAAAAACATAATGAAAAAATAGGAACCAAACTGAAGAAAAACAACCACCACCATGCTATCCATGATAAAGGAGCAAAGATCAGTAAAGGTGGAAAGAGAATAGTAATATTAAAAGAAAGGAAAGAAAAGTAAAAAAGACTGTGAGATATCTAAAGGAAAGAGAACTGATTTTGAGAAGATAGAGTGTGGAGAAATAATAAGTGGAAAGGTTAGAAACTAAGCTAAAATAAGGAGAAAATAATGTTTAAAATGAAAATCAGACATGGAAAAAGGAAGGAAAAATGGAGTTAAGACAGGAACAATAAAAGATGAGATTTAAAATAAAAAATAGTGAACACCTCGGAATATAATTGAAGAAGTGCAACAACAACCCCAATATCAGTGATACCCAAGCAAATATTAATAAAGATGGAATGTCATTATGGATATTATAAGGGAAAGGGAATGTGAGATGACTAATGGAAGGAAATATGATCTTGAGAGAATAGAAGGAGGAAAATAGTCAATATGAAGAATCAAAACAATGTATAGAAAGGGAAAAATAAAATTTAATACAAAAATAAGAAAGAGAAGGATGAAGGGAAAATGGAGTAAGAGAAGGGAAGAGTAAAATATGAGATTGGAATGAAAACTAAAATGAAAATTAAAAATGGTAAACATAAATATCTATAAAAATGAAAATAAAAATTAAATGGTGAAATAACAGGAACAAAATTGAAGACAAAGAAATAAATGTTAGAACACGCAGGAGGAAAATCCAGATAATGAAAAAGAATGAGGTGGATTTCATCTCAGCAGAATCTAGTGTTTGTTGGCCTACCGACTTCTTCAGGATCCATTCCTGATGTCAGCTGGTGCTCCAGTTTAGGCAGCCTGTTTGCTGCTACAAATGATCCACGGTCTGTGACTGTCTCCTTCACGCTTGTCTGTTCTCCACTGTTCTCCCTGCTGGTTTTTTATCAGTACAAGGGCCAGGATTGGTTCATCTGTCTTACAGCACTACGTGTACCACCTCCACCTGCCTCTAGAGGGAGCCTCTGGTATGATCAGGGGTTGGGATCCCTGGATCACCCTCTACAAAGTGCTGTTCAGCCTTCAGGGAAGATGATGGGTGGGTTCCTTACCCCTGCACCCAAAATCTTCATCTGTCCCAGATTGTTTTAACTAATGTATAGTTTCTGATGTATTAAGTGTCTATTTCATGTGAGGGACCAATCTGTGTAAAAGGGTCAGCCTTTTCCCTCTTGGTGCTGATGGCACCTCTGTGTGAGAGGTGAGGCTGGACAGGGTCACCTCTCCAGCCCTCTTAATACCTCTTGCTGTGCCCATTTCTAATCTCTCTGCTCTGCTGTTCAGTGGAATAGGGCCCGAGGAGAAGCTAGCATAGCATCTGATACAAGTTTATTCAGAGAAATGTTCTCTTTCTTCCCCCTGCGTATATGCGCCTGGCAGGGGGTTCTTGAGCCTGGACTTGTGCAGTTTGCAATCCTGTAGGTGGGGGATGGGCATACCTTCCCCTTCCCAGTGGATTGTATTCTGTGGTTTCAGTGACCCTTCCTGGCTGCAGAGAATCTCAGGCAGTCAGTTCTAGCCCATCCAGTTCCTGGTTCACTGCAGACTCAGTCCCAAAACCTCTCTTCTGCATGTAGCTCCTACATATGGCAGCCACATTGGGTGGGGCCCTGCAAACCATTCACCATGCAGCTTTATACCCTTCCTGGCCAGCTGTGCACAGTGGGCATGAACTGTATTTCGAGTCTGGCCTCTTTGCTATCAGGGCAGCTGCATGTACACACAGGTTCCTTGCTCAGCCATGCCTTCACTCCCCTCTTTAAAAAAGACCCTGTGTGGCACCCACACAGATGCTCTGAGCTACTGCCTGGCTCTCCATGCACTCTACTTTCCCAAAATACAAAAAGTTTTTCTCAGTAAGGGCTGGCCACAGCCTGCAGGTAACTCCAACAGTCATATGAGCCAGAATTTCTCTCCTGGACTCTCCCAGTTGGTGTTGCAGCCATGGACATGCTGCTCTGTGCGTGTGTGCAGCCCAAGTCTCCCACACTCCCAGTAGGTTGTCTTTTTATTTTGTGATAGTTTTCTTTACTGTGCAAAACCTTTTTTTTCTTGATATGGTCCCATTTTTTATTTAATTCTTTTGTTTCCCTTGTCTGAGTAGACATATCCAAAATATTATTGCTAAAAAGAGATATCAAAGAATTTATTGCCTATGTTTTCTTCTAGGAGTTTTATAGTTTCAGGTCTTACATTTAAGTTTTAATCCATTTTTTAATTTACTTTTATATATGGTGTCAGAAAGTAGTCTAGTTTCATTTTTGTGCGTATCTAGGACATAATTATTTTAGATGGTTTAATGGGAATGGTAGGTTAATTAACAGTATTCATTGTGTCACTTCTTTGGGGAGAGATGAACCAATAAAAATAAAGACAGCCTTCTAAATTTCTGTTTTTATTTTTCAACCTAGATTATATTAAAATGCTAGCAAACTGTTTTTTAATGGCATTGGTTCTCAAAGTGTGGTCCACAGAACTTGGGAGTCCTAGATACCTTCATCAAAGGTCTGCAAGGACAAACTAGTTTCATAAAAACACTAAAATATTATTTCCTTTTTCCAGTGTTGATATTTGTCTTGATATTGCAAAACCAGGCTATAGCACCTTAGTCCAAATCAGTGCAATGATACTTTGGTAGATATTGCACACTTGTACTTCAACAAACAAGCAAACTCTAATTTCAATTAATAATATCCCTGAAGAAACAATAAAAATTATTAACTCAGTCTTTGAGAACATTTATTTTTAATCTAGTATGACAAAATGGGAAGTGCTCATAGTGCCCCAAAATCCAGTTATTGTCTCAAAGTAAAGCAATAATACAATTGTTTGACTTATGAGCTGAACTATCCACTTTTTTCATGGAAAACTATTTTAATTTGAATAAACAACCGACATAAAAATACAGCATTTTAGACTTTGTATAAATAGACCAAGTACTTCTTCATTCTAACTTTAGATATTTGTTGGCAGTGATGAAATTTAAGCTTTAAAGTGAATATTAGGATTTTGGAAAGTTCATATTTGCCACCATAGGCTGGACAGCTTCTCAATACTTCTCTTGTATGACAATGTTGGTGGTGATATTAATGAGTGTGATTTTTAAATATTGCATAGTGAAATATGTCAAAATGTGGAAGATACGTATAACTCAGTGAAATAATATTTTCCAAATGACTAACATGTGATTTTATAAAATCAGGAATGGGTAAAAACAATATTCAAAATATGAGTGACACCAATGGATTTTAGCATGACATATGAAAAATTCATTGACATGGTTTCAGATTTCATATTGCAGCCAAACTTTAAGAAGCTTCTACCTGTTAGCTTCCAGGCAAGATGGCAGAGGAAGTAAATGGTACTTGCATCTTCCCACAACCACATCAAAATTACTATGAAACTATAGAACACACATCATTGAGAACTGCCTGAAGTCTACGTGAACAGAAGTCTTATAACAAAAGATCTACAGAATAAGACAGGTGGAGACTAGTAGGAGGGATGGAGATGAGAAATCTACACATAGCCATGGTCTTATAGCCATGGTCTTATAGCCATGTGTAGTGCTTAAAATTGGTAGGGATATTTCTGCTCTGGTAATCCCCTCTGAAGATCGAGGGTGGTGGGTCCCAGCCCTACACCAGGCTCCCTTGTCCAGGTTTCCAATGCCAGGAAGATAAGTCTCCATAACTTCTGGCCATGAAAACCAGTGGGGATGGTGCCTAAATGAGACAGAGGACATCTAGAGTCCCAGAGTTTCTTCTTAAAGGGCCCACACACACGTCAACTCAGAGTCATTCACTCTAAGTTCCAGTGCTGTGTTGGCAGCTTAAAAGTTGGCAGGTGTCATCTCTCAGTGTTCATCAACCTGACTAACACCATTCTTCATGCCCTGGTGATTAAACTCAAAGAATAGAAAAGAAACTTCTACCTGTTGAGTTTTGCTGTAGTAATAAAGAAGAATATCCATGATTACATAAAAAGATTACTAAAATAGTTCTCTTCCAATTGTCTGTGTGAAGCTAGATTTTCTTCATATACTTCAACCCAAAGCAACATGTTGCAACAGAGTGAATGCAGAAACAAATATGAGAATCCAGCTGTTTTCTAATTAAGCCAGTCATTAAAGAGATTTGCATAAATGTAAAACTATGCCACTCTTTCTGTTAAATATTTTTGTCTTGGAAAATATAGTGATGTTCATAACCAACGTGTGCTTATGTTAACATGTTAATACATTTGTTATTTTAAAATAAATTTATAAGTAAATACTTTTTTAATTTTAATTGTTATTCAAGTACATTTTTCTGTCTTTTACTCCCATCCCAGTCCACCCCCCCCCAGTGCTCCCCACATCCCTCCCTTTTCCACCCCCCTTAGCTTTTGTCCATGTGTCCTTTATACTTGTTCCTATAATCCCCTCCCTTTTCCCCTGAAATTCCCTACCCTCTTCCCTCAGGTTACTGTCATCCCATTTTCTATTTCAATGTCTTTGGTTATATTTTGCTTGCTTGTTTGTTTTGTTGCTTAGTAAATACTTTTAAATGTCCCCATTTAAATTTCTAGTATAATACATATTAGTGGATATGATTTTCAAAAACAAAAGCTTTTTGGGATCCTTAATGTTTTTTAAAAGTTTAAACGGATCCTGAATCAAAAAGTCTCTCACTGTCTTAGAGCTTTGAACTGGATTTAAAGATGTAGTTTTTGAAATGTGGTCCATGAACCACCAGCCCTCATGGTTATTAAAAAATAATATATAGAAGAATATAACCTATAATAATATATAAAATAATATATAGAACTATAAAAATGAATATCCCTGAACCCTCTCCCACATTCTTGAAATGGACTCTCCCAGCATGGGGATGGGAAAATCTTCATGTCAGAAAAGCTTTTTCTGCCATTCTGGTGAGCATGCAGGACCCAGCCTGGGTCAAGGACCCTGGACAACATTTCCAGATTGACTACAGTTTATTACATGGTCTTGACTAATTCTATTACTTCTTGGAACCTCTGTTTTCAACATAATAAATTGAACCCATGGACCTACTTCAATAAAAGCTTATTCAGAGGGCTTCAGATAAAAAACTTTAAGAACACCCCACATGCTGTCTTTTCTTAAATAAATATGTTAAAATAAATGACTAAAGTACATGTTGCAAAGCTGTATCTTTAACTTTTAATTTTTTTTCCATTTTATTGAATTTCTTGTTGTCACACAGGTTAACAAAATTATACAGGTTCCAGGGGCACATTGCTACACCATACACTGTATAGTGTGTTCATCACCCCAAATCAGGCCTCTCTCTGTCTCCATTTATCACTCCTATACCCTCCTTCACCCCTTCACTTAAATGAACACACTGTGGTCTTTGTCCATAAGTTCTCTTTTTAAATAACAGTTTTTAAAGTAGTGTTTAAAAATTTTTTAAGTTGTTTGCTGATCTATTATCCATCAATCTCAAAAATTCACAGCAGTTGTTCTTGTCAATAATGCATATTAGCTGGGTTCCAACACAAAAAGCATTGCCAAAAAAAACAATACCTGAAAAGAGAGAACAAGAGGTAAAGTATAAAAAAGATAAATGTGGACCACCCCCAAATTAATAAATAACAGCTATAAAACTTTAAAAAAGATATAAAATGAATCTGCAGTGCCGAGGGGCCCTGAAAAATGAAAGCTTTTTAAAATGAGAGATGATCCTCTCTGCCTAGGGGCTGCATAAGGTAAGAGATGTATAATCCCTTTAATATCATACTAGGCCCCAAAGTCCAGAGCTCCATTCCCTCAAACTTCCTGAAGGAAAGGGCTGGCCCAAAGGTTGTAAAGCTTACATGAAGGCAGTCCTTCAAGAGCTTTAAAAGTTAAAATTAAAAACTTTAAACTTAATGTTTAAAGACATTAAGTTTAATGCTCACAGAAATGTACATTCAAGGAGGCGCAACTACAGGCGGAATGTGTCCTCTCTGCCCTTCTTGGGAATGGTAGGGCTGTCACTTCCTAATTTCTTTTCCAATGACTGATCCAACTGATCCAGTAATTCCTGATAGAGTCTCACCATACATCTTCCCTTTGTGCCCCACATGCTGGTGCACCATTTCAAGCAAGACACATTTTCCTAACTGAGCAGCCCCTTGATTTCCTACTCTGTGAGTAGGGAATATGTTTAATATTAAAAGGTCACATTTATTGAATCTTTTTCATGTCAGGTACTGAGTTCAGGAACACTCCCAAGAATTCTATGAGGCAGGTACTTTTATTTTTATCTCTTTTCATATGAGGGGCCTGAGGCATAGAGATGTTGAGTAACTTCCTAAACACTATCTTGTTATTAAGTAGTTGCATTGGATTTAGTCCCACAATTGTATAACTCTAGTACTTGAGCTCTGAATAGCTACCCTATTGTATTTTCTTACCCAAAGAACTGAGAGGCAGAATAACCACTCTCAGGGTGATGGGAAGAGTGGGAATGGAGCCCCTCAGTAAAGCCTTTAAAGCCCAATAATGTCTTCAGAAAAGCCTCATCTGCATTAAACTTGATTATTTTAATGCCCAGTTTAATTAGTTGCCCCCTTCATTTATGAATGGTAGAAAACCTGCCTATTTCAGAACCATGGCAGCCAAAGGTTTCTGACTCTTCCTCTTCCCTTTTTTCTTTTTTGCTATGTCCACTGGTGCAAATTCAGGGCAAGGTCACAAGTAGGGATTTTGTAGTATTGCTTAAACCTATATGCAAAAAAATGTTGACCTTTGATCTAATTCTGTTTATTCTTTGTTTCCTAGCATCACAGTAGCTCCTTTAAACAATGTCTAAATGATATTTTCTTGCATTGCTCCTGAGAACAATGGAGGTTTCAAGCAGCATTGGTATCTGAGGGAATCACTTTTTAGAATTCATTGAAGAGACTGTTGCTGCATGTTCTAGAATTATAGCCTTTCTATTTTTTTTTTCTGTTCCCTCTCACCCTCCAAACCTCCAAGTTGAGCCTGAAATCACGGATTTAGCTATCCCCATCATTCTTTTTCTTTGTGACCTCTGGTTCTTCCCCCAGTAGGGTCTTTCTTTATATATTATACTCTTAACATTGACATTTGTTTTTAGTCCAAAACTTACTTAAGTCATTTTGGAGTTATATGATCATTGACTTGAGTTGTAGAGTGGATGCATGGCAAAAATCTAAAGAAATAGCTTCTTTGTTCAAGGGAATGTCAATTGACAAAGCGAAAAGGTGGGGAGGGGAATCTCTGATATTCTAGAAAATATGTATCAGTTTCTCAGGTCTTTTTGTGTGTTTTTTTAATTATCATTAAACTTTACTTCAGTGGAAAGCAGGAATATTTTTACTGTTACCAGTCTGAATTTATAAGACAGATTATAGAACATGTTGGGAGAGAAGGTCTTTTACCTACTATCAGATCCTCAGAGTAAATTATCAAGGTTTGCCTTGTTGACTTGCTAAAGCACTAAACAGCATGCTGTCTAAAATATTCACACAGTTGTAACTTATTTATTTCAAAAAGTAAATAATATTTTATGGTGTTTTTGCATGTATTGCATCGTTTGTCTTCGCAGCAATGCAGTTCAGTAGGTATCACTGACAATGCATAGAATGTTTAAGAACTTGTTTGAAGTCAAGCAGCAAAAAAACAGATAAGCCAGAAGCTCTTTCTTTTCCACCATTACTAAAACAAAATGGTAAATTTGTCTTAAACAAACATGGTGTCATTCAACAAGCATTACCTTGTACTTCTTAAATTAAATCACTAAATAAGTTTTATTCAAAGGTGAGTAAAAATAGACTCTCTGCCCTAAAATTCCCTACTGAGAAAAAAAGACCTGCAAACCAACCTCATCTGTAACATGGAATTTAAAAAAAAGGATAGGATTTTAGCATGTGAGCTGAATATGAATTTAAAGTTGATAAGGGGAACTTATAAACTTTAACTGTTTAAAGTTTTCATGGAGTATTATCCAACTTTAAGTTTTCATGGAGTATTATCATGCATTATATGATAAAGTGAATATTCAGCCTCTAGTTAATTTTGTCAATTAACCTTGAACAATACACTGTTTATTAGACCCTAATCTTTAAACAAAGATAGTTTGGATTTTTAGATATCTTTCTTATATCATTAATCTACAAAAGAGAAAGGGAAACTTAATTTAATCCTTTTCCAAATTACAACAAGTTGCAAGTGTGCTGAGTACTAAGCTCACTTTAAGAGAATTTGAAATTTAACTCTGTTCCTAAGCAAGTATTCCATGGACTATTGCTCATGGGGCTATACATAAAAACATCTTCCAAATGTTACTTGATTCAATCACTATTCTTGATAGCAATGACAATCAATACCTGACATTTTGTCTTTTGTATTTGGTTGCAAACAGACTCATTAGACCAATTAACCAAGCATAGAAACTGGTGATACTTTAGAATCTTTTGCCTCATATATGTAACTGGTTGTGAGTAATCTCATCTGAATCTCTATAATCAGGCATTTCATGCAAGCTCTGTCTGCTAGCCACCTTGCCCCCTTTTAGATTATTGGGATACTTTTCTCAGGTCTTTCTCCAACAGCCTGTGGTCAATTCCGAATGCTAAGATTATTGGTATATCATTATCTCCTCCAACAGGAGATAACATTACACAATGGGAGAAGCTCAGGATTAGGACTAAACATATTTGGATTAAAATTCTTCTGCAAATTACCAGCTATGTGATCTTGGATAATTAATGTCTTTGATCCTCTGTTTTCCTCACCCATGAAAAGACAGTAATCATGATAAAACTTACTTTGCTAGGTTCTTGTGAAGATTATACATCCAACACAGTGTCTAGTACATTTTAGACAAGCAACAAATGATAGTTTTATTCTCTTTTCTTTCATTAGGTTTCTTATTACCCAGTAATTTAGAATCCCACCCAAATTATCAATGAACTAGTCCCATAGTTCTTTCTTCCAATACCCATCCACCATCTTCTCAGATAGCATCCTGCTTAGCTTTTTTTTCTTTGTTCCCTGGAGCCTGATTATCTTTTCTCTCTGCCGTGACCTTTTACTCATCTCTAGTTCAGAATCTAACTCATTCAAGGGGTCTTCCTGATTAAATCGGAAGTTGGAAAGTTTATTAGCTTATGATTTTAACATTTTTAGCATTTGAGTTTAATGTTAACCATGCTGCTGTGTATAGAATAAATACAGAGATGTATCTTTTGCCTGTTTAGCCATCCTATAGCACAGAGCAGGTAAATTGTTGGTAGGGAAAAAGAACAAATGCATAAACCATTCTTGCTAACTCTAATCATTCTGTGAGTTAAGTCAAAGGTACAGAAACTAAGTCATTATTTCTATGAGTTCAACTCCAAGTAGCTGTGATTTTAATTGATGAAAATATCAGTTATGATTTACTGAGAGCAAGTGCTATATGACTCTTAAAGGAAAACACATCTCAAGAGAAGTGTCCATCAGTATAATACAGAGCAAAATTCACTGAGTACTGAGCCACTTCTGCCTCCTGTAGTTCATACAGTGTATATAGCAGGGAGCATACAAATTATTTTCCCTCAACATTCTCAGGTTTTATTGCCAGAAGGTCTGTTGATTGTCTACCCAGCATCCTATCCCCACTGCCCCCTTCGCAGTGGAACTCTGATCTTATGCAAACACCCACAAAGTGCAATCCATGTGGTTTAGGGAAAGGTGATCCCAGCACCTGCATGGGCTTTAAAGCAATCATGGTGTCTCTTAACTGGGTTGGTTTTAGCAACCTGGCTTAAGCAATCAGTTCATGGCATTCTCTTAGCAATGGGACCTATGTTGGGCCAATCAGCCTGAAAGTAAGAAATTTTATTGCATAACTGGGGAGGAACTCTGTTTCTCTCTGCTGGACACAAATGAGGAGTTATGTATCCTTTTTACTTCTGGCAACCATTCTCCAATCACTGGGGAAAACTGTTGTAGGAAGAAGTCCACATTGTGGAAGGCAAATCGCTGAGATGAAAATAACATGGAGCCTGGACTTCTTTGAACTGTTAAATCAGCCAACCCTGACATGCTACCTACATTAGACTTTTTATTATATGAGAAAATAGATTTTATAACTGTATAAGTCATTTTTAACAAATCTGTTAACAGTACTGAAATGGAAGCAAAGGAAGTTATAATGAATCTTTAAGGCCTTGTTGATTTCCAAGCTTATACAGGTATACCTTCTTGGATGGCACAGTCCCAAGGAATATTGTCTCAGCCCATTTGTGACTAGAAACAGAATGGATCTACTCAGTTTCTTTTTGGGCTCTTTAGCTTTCTAAACAAGAGCTTCTTAATGTTAAAGCCCATGGGGACTGTCTGTATTCAAGCAACAACCTAGGTCTGTCTGTATTCAAGCAACTATAAAGTGATCTGCAGTCAGTAGTTGCCTGGACTGGGCTTGGAAATGCTTGGGAATTATTGTGCTGTGAACCAAGGTTGGCCGCCACTAGTGTGGGGCCACTTAGTAGAAGGTGCAGGTCATGTCAAAGTCAACTGCTGCTTGTTTGGGGTTGTGAATTTAGGTATTTTGACATGTCTGAGTTCATTGCCACAAACTTTTCCCGAAGCTTGGCTTACCTTTACTTAAAAATAAATCCTCAAATCAGACCAGGTTGTGCCACTTATTTTCACTGAGTTGCCCATTTGTGTGACGTCATCACTGCATTTTTTTTTCATTTATCCAACATTTGTTGAGTACTATCTATAAACCAAACATTATATAGAACATAAATAAATGAGGAAAGCCTCTGCTCTTATTTTCTAGATTTTACAAGCAGTGTCATGAAAATTGTTTGCAATGTATAAAAACAGTTTACCCATATGCTTGGTGTTTGCTTCTTTTTCCAAAGTATGAAATAGTCATTGACTTACAAGTATAATATAATCTTTCTTTAAGCCAATATTTACCCATTTGCAAAGTGGACCTAATAACCTCATTCTGTTTATCTTTTAAAATTTTTCAATTATAGTTGACATTTGATATCATATTAATTTCAGGTGTACACCATAGAAGTTAAACATTTATGTAATTTATAAAGTGATCCCCCAATAAGTTTTGTACACACCTGACACTATATCTAGCTATGACAATATTATTGATTATATTCCTTAAGCTATACTTTACATCCCCATGACTATTTTGTAACTGCCAATCTATACTTCTTAATCTTTTCACATTTTTCACCAAGTCCACCCCCTCACTCAATGACAGACCCCACCTGGCAACCATCAGTTTGTTCTGTCTCTATGAGTTTGTTTCTGTTTTGTTTGTTCATCTATTTATTTTGTTCTTTAGATTCCTCATATAGGTGAAATCATATGCTATTTCCCTTCTTCTGTCTGACTTATTTCACTTAGCATAATACCCTCTAGGTCCATCCATGTTGTTGTAAATGGCAAGATTTCATTCTTTGTTTTATGTCTGAGTAACATTCCATCGTATATATGTATCAGTTCTTTATCCATTTGTCTTTTGATTGGAGCATTTAATCAATTTACATTTAAGGTAATTATTGATAGATATATACTTATTGCCATTTAATTAATTGTTTTCTGATTGTTTTTGTGGTTTTTCTCTGTTACTTTCTTATTCTCTTGCTCTCTTATCTTTTACATTGATGGCTATCTGCAGTGTTGTGTTTGGATACATTTCTTTTTATTTCTTGCATATCTGTTGTCGAATTTTTGTTTGTGATTATCATGTACTTCCTATATACCACACTATGTTTATAGCTGCTTATTTTAAGTTGATGGTCACTTAAGTTTGAGCATATTCTAAACTCTTTACGGAGTCTGGACAAAATGGAGGTGTAGGTGGAAACTCTTCTCTTCCTCGAATAACCAAAAGAAGAATAACCACCAATCTAAAATCAATACACAATCAGAAGTGCCAGAAAATCAAACCGCAATGGACTCCAACAACCATGGAATTAAAGAAACAGTCAAACAGAACAACCAGACCCATAAGATGGTGGCCTGAGAAAACCCAAGGTGAGGCAGCAGACCATGGGGGTGGGACTGACTTAAGGGGAAACTAAGACACAGAGCTGGCTGTGGACTGTGGTGGTTGCCACCATGGGAGAAACTCCCAGTCTCAAGCAAGAGTCACGCAGGAGTCTCACAAGGTTGAAAACTGGGCTAGAGATGAGCAGGTGAGCTGCATTGTTTTCTTTCTGGCCCCTCCCCCACAAGCAGCGCCACAGTGGCAGCAAGGAAGGTTGCCCTGCCTGAGTGAGTACCTAAGGCCCTGCCCCCTTACAACTCAACAGGGGCCTTAAAAAAGAAATAGGGCCAAAATGAAAGAACAGAGCAAAACTTCAGAAAAAGAGCTAAATGATTAGGAGATTGCCAACCTATTCTCCTGGTGGAGAATTTAAAGCCCTGGTAATCAAAATGCTCACAGAACTGATTGAACTTGGCTGAAAAATGAAAGATACCCAAAATGAAATAAAGCAAAAATATTCAAGGAACCAACAATGACAGGAAGGAAACTAGGACTCAAATCAATGGTTTGGAACAAAAAGAAGAAATAAACATCCAACTGGAACAGAATGAAGAAACAATAATTCAAAAAATGAAGAGAGACTTTTGAACCTCTGGGACAACTTGAAACATTCCAATATGTGAATTATAGGGGTGTCAGAAGGAGAAGAACAATAGCAAGAAAATGATAACTTATTTGAGCAAATAATGAAGGAAAATTTCCCCAATCTGGTGGAGGAAATAGACTTCCAGGAAGTCTAGGAAGCCCAGAGAGTCCCAAAGAAGTTAGACCCAAAGAGGAACACACCAAGGCACATCATTAAGTTACCCAAGATTAAAGAAAAAGAATCTTAAAAGCAGCAAGAGGAAGGAAAGAGTTACCTACAAAGGAGTGCCCATAAAGCTATCAGCTGATTTCTCAAAAGAAATCTTACAGGCAAGAAGGGGCTGGAAAGAAGTATTTGAATTCATGAAAAGCAAGGACCTACATCCAAGAATACTCTATCAACAAAGCTATCATTTAGAATAGAAGGGAAGATAAAGTGCTTCCCAGATAAGGTAAAGCTGAAGGAGTTCATCATCACCAAGCCATTATTATCTGTAATGTTAAAGGGACTTATCTAAGAAAAGGAAGATCAAAAATATGAACAGTAAAATGACAACAAACTCACAACTATCAACAAATTAACCTAAAAAAATAAAAGAATGAAAACAAAGATGAAGCAAACAACTAGAACAGGAACAGAATCAGAGAAATGGACATCACATGGAGGGTTTTCAGTGGGGACGGGGTGGGAAGGTTGGGGGAAAGGTACAGGGAAGAAGAGGCATAATTGATAGGCATTAAATAGATGGGGAGAGGTCAAAAATGGTATAGGAAACAGAGAATTCAAAGAATTTATATGTACAATCCACGTACATGAACTAAGGAGGGAGGAATGCTGGAGGATTGAGGGGTTCAGAGGGGAGAGGGGACAAAGGGGAGGCAGAAATTGGGAAAACTGTAATAGCATAATCAGTAAAATATACTTAAACTCATTACTATTTTTATTCTCCCCCATCCACACTTATGATTTTGTGTTTATTGCTGTGTGTGTGTGTATCCCTGTATTTACTGCTGAAATTACACATGATCTTTCTAATTTTGACTTTTGACCTCTGTCCTAGCTTTATTTAGTGTTGCTTGATTCACTGCTTTTCTTATGTGTTTGTCTATGTGAGTGTGAATTCATTTTCTTTGTGATATTTTCTGATTCATATTTTTTTTATTTTTTTCTTATCCTTCTTAAATAAGTCCATTTAACATTTCTTGTAATACTGGTTTGGTGATGATGAACTCTTTTAGCTTTCTCTTATTTTGGAAGCTCTTTATTGCTCCATCAATTTTAAGTGATAGCCTTGCTAGGTAAAGCAGTCTTGGTTGTAGGTCCTTACTTTTCATCATTTTGAATATTTCATGCCAATCCCTTGCCTGAAGTGTTTCTGTTGAGAAATCAGCTAACACAGTCTTATGGGACCTGCTTTGTAGGTAATTAACTGTCCTTCTTTTGCTACTTTTAACATTCTCTCTTTGTCTTTAACTATGCCATTTTAATTATGATGTGTCTTGGTGTGGGCCTCTTTGGGTTCATCTTGTTTGAGACTCTCTGTGCTTCCTGAACGTTTTGTCTTTTTCCTTAACCAGGTTGGGCAACTTTTCAATTACTATTTCTTCAAATATGTGTGTGATCCTTTGTTCTCTCTCTTCTCCTTCTAGTACCCCTATAATACGAATGTTATTATGCTTTATGTTGTCCCAAAGGTCCCTTAAACTATCCTCAGTTTTTTAAACTTTTTTTTCCTTTTTGCTGCTCTGAATGGGTGTTTTCTGTTGCCTGTGTCTGTCCTGGGCTACCTGGTAGGAACTATAAAGCGATCTGCAGTCAGTAGTTGCATGGACTGGGCTGGAAATGCTTGGGAATTGTTGTGCTGTGAACCAAGGCTGACTGCCAATAGTGTGGGGCCACTTAGCAACAGGTGCAGGGCATATCAAAGTCAACTGCTGCTTGTTTTGGGTTGTGAGCCTTTGAGATATTTTAGGAATGTTGGAAAGTGGGCCCAGGCCAGCCGTTCATGTGGATTAACCTCTGATAGAGATTCTGGCTGACCAGTGATTTGAGTGTGGTGGGGTCTCAGAGAATCACTAGGATGGGGTGAAAGTGTTATTAGCCAGGTTAATGAAAACTCAGATTAACACCCACTTGAGCCTGCCAGCTGTGTTCAGAGAGGGCTCAACAACAGAGCAATGGCAGCTGCCAGCACTTTAGTCCCAGAGAGAGCTACCCCTCCAGCCCTTGTCCTGAAGCCACAAAATTCTGTTCCTCCTTGTATGTCCCTGACATTATTTAAGCTGCTGTTATTTCTCTGGAGCTTATGATGAGTGCTCTGGGCTGGGGAGACCAGTGTGGGACTTGGACCCCTTCTCCTCAGGGGTAACCTGAGCTCTCCCTCCAGATTTTTAAATGCCATTAGGAGGGTGCGGGACCAGCCTGTTCAGCATCTCTGCCCCTCCTACCAGTCTCAACATATCTGCTTCTTCTATTTTAATTTATTGATTTTTGGTGAGAGAGAGAGAGGAAGGAAAAGAGAGAGAGAGACTTGCTGTTTCACTTATTTATGCATTCATTGGGTGATTCTTGTATGTGCCTTGACTTGGGATTAAACCTGCAACCTTGGAGTATCAGGATGATGCGCTAACCAACTGAGCTACCTGGCAAAGGCACGGCTTCTTCTTTATATCCTTATTTACAGGAATTCTTTTCAGCCAGTATTCAGGTGCTTCTCAAGGATGGTCATTCTATAATTGAGTTGTAATTTTGATGTGGCCGTGGGAGAAGGCGAGCACAGTTTTTACTTACTTTGCCATCTTGACCAGAAGTCTTTATTGGTATATTTTCAAAGTCCTTATTTTTTCTTGTAAAAGTGCCAAAATATTATTAATTTAATTCCATACCATTTTATCTTTATATTTCCCCTCCCATGAGAAATAACTGTCTTCTAGTATGAAGATTAGTAACACATGAACACTTTATTTATTTTAAAATTAAAAATATTGTCAAGTATTTTTTTAAATGTTTTCCATAAAAGGGGACTTGAGAGTTAGTCACAAAAACACTTAAATTTATGTTTTTATTTAAATGAAATTCTAGCAAATTAATTTAAGCATATTTTACATCATTTGTATCTTATAATAAAAAACTGCTCAAAAGTTTCATTGCCTGAGTTCCTGTTTGTGCCTCCAATATAGTTGATGCCAAGTGGCACTTCTTGAACTATTGCCAACTAATGAGAAAAGAACTCTGGTGTGCTTGATACATTGAGGATATCTTCTCACCAAAGGAAAGCTGAAGGGTATTACAACAAGCCATGTGAACTAGGTTTCTCGGTAGTCTAATTAGAGAAAAAATGGAGGGAAATTGAGTCATCAAATTTTAGCATGCCAAACTTAAATGAATTTTCATCTGAGCACTCAATTCCATATTAATGATGCAAAAAGGACTTAGTTTCAAACATCATTTATCATATAATATTACAGTTGGTAGTTGGCTTGGTTTTGCAGCTTTTGATTATATTTAACCAAATTTGTTTCACATAAATATATAAAAGTTGTAAGCACACAGAGTTTATACCTTGTTTACCTAAGTGGACATTTAGTAACATCTCACCTTATCTCTCATTAGCACATGATCTTGTATAAGATGCATGACCTCCTTGTTCCTGGGTTTCCTGATCAATAGCCAGGAATAATAGTAGTATTAAGTTCCTTAGATTTTGTGAGGATTAAATGATTTAATATATGTAATATATTCAGAAGTGTACCTGAAATGATAGTAAACACTCTATGAGCTAGATCTACTTTTACTACCACTATATTTTTACTACTATTACAAATAAAAGAATATAAGTCAAATTGAATGTTCATAGGAATTTTTTTCTTTTTATAAGGATATTCTAGAGTTGATGTCTTCCCTTTCTCAGTCACTGATAGAGAACTTGGCAACAAATCTGTGGCCCACGAATAACAAGAGTAAGGTTATTATACTATGTCTTCTTTGGCCTTATTTTTTTGTTCCACTAATGCTCCCATCCATATTTTCTTTCTTTTTGCTCATACTTTTAATTTATGAGGTCTTGTTGCACTTTATGTGTCTTTTAAGCTATGTTAAGTCTATTTTGGGACAGGAGGTATGGTATATAAAAGTAAAATAAAATGCATGTCCACTCCTAGAATGTGTGAAAGTAGCACATTTAATAGACAATAAGGCTCACTGGGATATATTACCGAATACAGGAAGGATCTCAGTAACTCATTTCCTGGCATGTAAGATATTTTCTCAGGAGTAGAAATATAATGTAATTGACCATAATTATCTTCTGTCAATTGTGTGAATGTTACAAGTCTTTATTCCATTTATGAAAAAAAAACCTTTAGTACATTTTTTTTCATTTTCCTTTATCTCTTTCACATTTAGGACATTCAATGTTTGTCTATATTTTATTTAAATTTCTAAATGTTGGTGATTTAAAGTTTTTTTTTCTTGAGGAGAAAATATAGGCATTCATGGTGAAAATGCTATGACTCAGGTCCAGAAGAACAGAATATTATTTGTGATGACAGTTATATAATTTCCCTTTCCTGATCTTTGTGCTCCATTTTCTGGACCAGATTTCAATCTCAAACACTTTGTACTCAAATAAATGAATACCAGTAAGAGACTTTTAGCTGCCTATTCGAATTTGTCAAGTAAGATGAGAAATAACATGATTCATTAGGTGTGGAAATTTGCTCCTTATATTCCTTGTAAAAATTGGAAACAAAACAAAATCTGTCAGTGTATTCAGAACTATTTTACTTTTAAAGCCATCATCACTCTGGGTTGGGAACTGAAATGGCAGAGAGAAAGGAAATGATAACTTCACTTAGAAATGTCACCCATTAAAGACCATAACTTTCCAAATAAGTTTTCCTGTTCAATATAACACTGAAATTTGATTTCATTTAATTTTTTCCTTAATTTGATATGTGATTAAATAAGACAATGTAAAGAGGAAAAAATTGAACCTGAGGACTTTTCAAGAAATAAATAAATTTTAAGTGTTTCTTTGCGCTTCCCCATTTAACCAGTTCAATATTATGGCATGGCCTGTGTGTTAATGACAACTCATTTTATTAATCACTATAATTTCTGCCTGTTGGACTTGCCTATAGGAATAACAGTAGAATATTTATTCTCAGTATTGCCGTTTGTTCTTCATGTTATCAACATCTATTTCTGTTGGTAACATAAAGCTAGAAAGCTACAAATGGCTTTTCACAGTGTCCTTGTGAAATGTAATCACCAACTTCAGGTTTCCTTGAGACATGTACACAACAAATAATTTTGACACATAGAGGTTTCTGGTTCTTTCTGATCTGTGAATCAGCCTACCACATACAAAACTGACATATGGTGGAGTAATATGAAATGAATTAATAGATGTGTATGATGTTTACCAATCTCTTCCCTCCAAGGTTCATGGATTATCATCCTAATACTAAATGTGCCTCTCCTACCTTCCTTGGGATCCTGACATCAAAGCTTTTAAGTTCAAAAAGTGATGGTCTACACAAAAGAGGGCAATAGAAATAGAAAACAGGCTGACAGTAACCAGAGTGGGGAGGGGAGGGAATTTCAGGGGAAAGGGGGAAAGGGTTACAGGTACAAATATAAAGGATACATGGACAAAAACTAAGGGGGGTGGAAATGGGAGGGAGGTGGGGAGCACTGTGGGGGGGTGGACTGGGATGGAAGTAAAAGACAGAAAACTGTACTTGAACAACAATTAAAATTTTTTAAAATTAAAAAAAAAGAAGGGAATAGTTGAAAAGAGTTCTGTATAGATATACCAAGTTAATAGGTCTATATGGAATGTTTTGGGGTTCCTCTCCTATTGACTTTGATGATCTCTTTGGAATAAAGTAGACTTATTCTTTTCATATAAAAAGTTCTGAGTTGTTCATTAAAATGTAAATATCCTTGAAGGGTGAAAGAAAGCAACTTTCAATCACTGAAATTATCAGATTTTTTTAAATGAACATGTGTTCCTTCTTCAAAAAACTATTCAAAAAGTAGAAAAGGGTATAAAGAGAAAAAGTTTCTTTCCCTCATGCATACTCAAATTCTACCCCACTCTTGGGTGTCTTCCAGAAATTATCTTTGCATATGCAAGCATTAAGTCCAGATTTAATTTTTTTAAGTGGGAAAATCCATATATTTAAAGATAAGTCTTTTCCTTTATAACTGCCTCCTTTATTTACTTCAGAGAAACTGTTATTAACAGCATTTCTTAATGCCCAGATAAAAGCAAGTAATATATTATAATGTCTGATTTTTTAATATGGGAAGATACTATACACATTATTTGCTAATTGTTTTCTCACTCAATGCATGGAAGTCTATAAAGAGTAACAGACATAAGTCTTACTTTTTTCTTTTTAACAGCTACACAATATTCCTTAGAATGAATATATCATAACCAATGACAACTACAAAAATATGGTAACAAATATCCTCATAAGTGGTCTTATATTCTCACATTTTTACTTAATAAGATGGATTCTCAAAAGTGAAATTTGTGGATAGAAGGATACGTATGTATTACAGTTTCAGTGATAAGACTAGATTTCAAAAGTGTGGCAATTCATCCTCAAACCCCTACCAGCAACATCTGAGTGTAACTTTTTTCCCATCTCCTTGACATCCCTGAATTTTATCATTCTTCATAATTTGTTACTGCTTTTACTTATATTTGTCCAGTTGGTTGAACATTTTATTATTATTAGCCAATGAATTTAGTCTTTTGTGAATTAACCATTCATATCCTTTGTCAATTTTCTATTGAGTTTCTCAATTATTATTATTATTATTATACTAATCTTTAGAATTCATTATATATTGGTAGTATAATTGTTAGTAATATATGTTGCACATGTATATTCTTAATCAGTAATATAAAAAGCAATTTAGTGTAGTGCCCAGTTTCTGACCAGATTGAGTTCAAGTTCTAGCTTCACTATTTATTGACTATGTGATCTAGGGCTATAGATTCATCATCTGAAATCTGGGGAAGATAATAGTAACTAATTCATACAGTGGGATGAGGATTAAATGAGTTAAAAATGTAAAAGGTAGAATAGCACATGGTGCACAGTAAGCTAATATTTTTTGTTTGCTAATATTATTTTTATAATATATTTTGCCCTAAAAGCCTTTTAAATTTACAGGATCTATGTTTATTGGTTTGCTTAATGGTGCCTGAGCTTCCTGTCTTATAAAGATTTCCTCTGCCCCACAATTATGCAAACTAATAGCTTTATTTTTCACTTAAACTTAAATCCATCTATAATTTATTTCTATATATGTAATGAAGGATAGGGAATAAACTTTGTTGTGTTCCTAGATAACTAACATACTACATTTACGCTGTATACTAACTAGGCTCTACTGTCTCCTATGAATGCAATGCTACCTTTGTCATTTATCTATACTTGGTGGTTTTTCCTTTAGTCTCTATTTTATTGTCTATTTCTACTATGTTTATTATACTAGCACTATATTGCATTTAATATATGACAAGGCAAGTCTCTTATCAAAATTCACTTTGTCAGAGGTTTGTCGGCTTTTCTCAGATGCTTTTCATTGACATTTAAAAATGTTACTCACAACCCTGAAACACCAATCCAAAAGAACCTATGCACCCCAATGGTCATAGCAGCACAATTTACAATAGCCAAGTGCTGGAAGCAACCTAAGTGCCCACTAGTAAATGAATGGATCAAAAATCTATGGTACATATACACAATGGAATTCTATGTGGCAGAAAGAAAGAAGGAGCTCCTACCCTTTGGGACAGCATGGATGGATCTGGAGAGCATTATGCCAAGTGAAATAAGTCAAGTGATGAGGCACAAATACCATATGATCTCACCTTTATGTGGAACCTAATCACCAAAACAAATAAGCAAGCAAAATATAACCAGAGACATTGAAATGTTAAGAACAAACAGACAGTAACCAGAGGAGAGATGGGAGGAGATAATGGCGGGGGGAAGGGGGGAGGGTTTTTAGGAACAACTATAAAGGACACATGGACAAAACCAAGGGGTGTGGAATCAGGAGAGGGAGGTGGGGATGGCTGGGGTTGGGGGAGAGGAGGAAAAAGGCAGAAAACTGTATTTGAACAACAATAAAATTTTTAAAAAATTTTAAAAATGTTACTAAGCTACAAAATATGTACATTTGAATTGAATGAAATTTACATGTTAATTTGAAAGAGTGACACTTTATGATGTTAAAGTTTTTCTTCAAGATCAGGGTATATCTTTCAATATATTCAGGTCTTTGTTCTCCTTAGTATAATTTCATTTTTCTCCATGTTTGTTTTGTCATCAACAATGTTTCTATCTATTATAAATATGCTATACCATTCTGTTGTTTATGGTAGGACAAAGAGAACAAAATATTTTTGCATATTACCTCAAATCTACTTTTAAAAATACTATTAACTTATCAAACTAGTTTCTTGGAGTTTCTATGTCTATAATCTTGTATATATTTTTTAAATTTAGTAATTATGTGATATCTTTGACCATAAAACCTTATGTTGACCTAATTTAACATACTCTGCTCTCATTTGAGGTCTTAAAATAGTCTGCCCAGATTATTAGGAAAGTTATTCTGATTATTGAATCTTTGAAATATGATATTTCCCTTCCCTAAATTCAGATTTCTGTGTCTGTATCTACTTTGACCAAAAAAAAAATCATTTTGACTTCAAGCTCTGCAAAGAATACTAACAATAGAATTCCTAAAATAACTGTAACAAAATAAATACCTCCAAAACAGGATCACACCAGTTTTACTAATAGTAAGTATTGGGAGGTGCAATCACTAAGCCAGGGCCTTCAAAACCTTTATGGGTTTACCTATGATTTCCTGTCTAAAAGAATTAGTCATATAGGCTCACTTTAAACTTCAGTGAACCAGTTGCTTTACATATAGGTCAAGACAATAGTTGTTCCAATCAATTAGCTGTTTAAACTGATTATTAGCAAAACACAAAATGTGGTGGATAAAAGAAACTTCATCTTGCTCTGGCTGGGTAGCTCAGTTGGCTGGAACGCCATTCCAATATGCCAAGGTTGTGGGTTGAATCCCTCCTAAGGGCACGTATTAGAAGCAATCAAAGAATGCATAAACAAGTAAAACAAATGGTCACTATTTCTCTTTCTCTTTCTTTCCCTCTGCCCTTTCCTCTCTTTCTCTCCCTTCCTCTTTCTTTCTAAATATTAATAAAAAAATTTTTAAAGAAGCTTCATCTTCTTTTTTTAGATGTTATATCTTTAGTCTAGGCTCAGTTTATCCATAAGCAGGGAGCATTGTGGTAGTGAGGTCATTCTGAGGTCAACATTATTTTTCAGCAATTAACACTTGTCACAGGGCCTCTCTTAGGTTGGCAGTTGTTGTCATTTTCCCCGCTTTTTCCTTTTCCTTTGACCTGGAAATCCCAGGGCAGGTCGTTGATGCTGGACCTTTATCAGGCTGTCTAGAGTTAAAGCCATGACTCATTCTCAAATTCAGAAAAAGAGAGTTCAATGATTAACAGAGGCAAGGAGAAGGGCTGTGGTGTAAGCCCATTACTGAGTTCCCAGAAAGTGCTGCTTATTGACATACAAAGTTTAGGTTTTTCGTTGTTAGCCAGCAAAGCTGCTTGAGCTTAATAACTCACCAGCCTCTGTCACCCTGTGTATGGGTCAGCTTGTCTGCTCAGGTCAGAGAGCACTGATACTTTACAGAGGGGCATGTCATCCTCACTATGGAGCATCTGGTCCCTGGGTTTTCTGACTGGGAAGAATTTCTGACCTCACCTCATGTGGAGCCTCTGAACTGCCCATTATTAGAGAAAATCCTCTCTCAGGCATGTTAAGTGACTTTTGGATGAACTATGGTTGGCCCACTGGAAGGGCTTCTGCAAAATAAAGCGGGGTGGCCAGATTGTTTTCTTGAAAGTAAGGGAGAATTAGGAAGTCAACCCTTTTATTACATGTGACATATTTGACAACCAGTCTCAAACATATACATTTTTTAACTCTGGGAGTACTTCAGCGCAATATCTGAGAGCTACACATTATAAAAGCATAAAATGTAGATTTTTGGGTCCATGATACCCCAAAGATATAAAACTAACCATATTGAACCAAGAAAACAATTAGAAAATGCTTAATACCTCCACCTTAATTGAAAAGGCAAGCGGCTAGTGGTTTTTATTATTGTGTGTACATTAAGTTAAGTTATAAAATGGAGGGAGATTTTTGTGATCATCAATATTTCAAAAACACTTTAAATAAAGGATAAGTTAAGTTAAATAAAGTTAAGTTAAGTTATAAAATGGAGGGAGATTTTTGTGATCATCAATATTTCAAAAACACTTTAAATAAAGGATACCTAGAATAAACACTTGCAAGTAAATTTAAAAAGTTGTAAACCCACCTTGCAGGCCGTAAAATGAACTAAACTAGGAGTTTTACCAGAAAGAAGGAACAATGTCATAAATAATTCTGTGATTCTCATTAAAAAGAATTTAGTAAGAGAAAAGCCATTATCGATATTTATCTTCTGGTTGAGAAATATAACTTTGCTATAAAACTTACTGTTAAGACATGGTTGCACACATTTGCTGCTCATGCTTCACATACTAGTGCAAAATAATAATAGTTATAATTTTAAAGGCTCCAATTTGACCAAACTATCATACATATATATGTTTTATATAGTAGTCAAATAATATTTAAAAAATAAACATAAATATCATTTCTTAAAAATGAGTGTATAACTTACAGTTAGTAGACATTAAGTTGGGCCAGAATGTTATTATTGGATTCTTGTGTTTGTGGGTTCTCATAAAACAAAACTCCAAACTCTCTAGAATAATCAGAACTGCAGAGGGCTGGCAGTGCACGAAAAAGAAGGAGGGGTTTTGTTAGAGATAGTTGGTTATAATCCCAAAATCTAATGCTATCGTCACATCATTCATACCACTTAATTATTTACAAAACCAACTGGGTTTGAGCACTTTCGGTCATGAGTCCAAATTCATTTACATATGTTAATACTGAAGCTACAGCATTTGTCTTGTTATAAGTGTCTTGCCTCACATTTTAATGCAAAATGTGTGTTATTTAACACTTGCTGTTTGAATTATATAAATGATAGAGAATTTGGCTAAGTTAAGGCTTTTAAAGTAATTGCTTTTTGCATTAGTACCTGCAGCTTCAGCAACAACTTTATGAAACCATGTGTTAACAGTGATCAGATTTATAACTATTAAAATGTTAGATGTTCAGTTACAAGGCAAATTTTGTCACTGGCCTTTCTCTGATTAATTCTTGAATATTATTGAACAATGTAATGTCCATTAAACTATCAGGAAATAAGATACATTATACTGGATTGTGTAGTGCTGAGAAGTTTATGTCTTCAACAAAATTCTTAGACCTGTCTCTGACTTTGAGCAATATCTACATTGTAGTCATTAACTAAAAATTAAGACAAAAATATGCCATTGTGTCCACTATGTGAAAAATAAAATCTCGTAATATCATAGGCATGGATGTTGCTTATCATTTCACATTTAGTGCTTTGTTTGAACTGGCCCATGACCCATTTGAGATCAAAGTTCATGCCACTGGCAAGTACTGGTGGCATTATTTTATGTCTTTGACATGTGAATTGCACAAAAAAGGAATTCATAGAGATAATTGTCTGGCATGAATAACTCCCCTTTAAGCATCAAATATTTTCTCAAATTCAAATGAGTATAAAGAATGAGAGAAAGAAATTATTAAAGGTAGCTAGTTTTATTCTTGTTTTCCCCTCCCAAAAGGCTTAGTAACCCTGGTTCTTATTTTTATGCCTTTCAGAGTGAGTTTCATGACCCAAGACCCATACATTTACTAAACATGACAGAACTTTTAGCAGTGAAATAATGCTATATTTTACCATGCAATGTGTTAAATAGGCTTTTTGAACTTTATTCTTGTTGTTTACACTATTGCATTCCCTCCCCATCCCCCTTTACCCACCCCCCCCTCTTGCCTCCCCATCATGGCTCCCCACTATCACCACACTGTTGCCTGTCTATGGGTCATGCATATATGTTCTTTGGCTAGTTCCTCAACCTTCTTTCATTCAGTCCCCCTTCTCTTCTGATAGCTGTCAGTCCATATATCTATTCCTCTATTTCTGTTTCATTTGTCAGTTTACTTTGTTCATTATATTCCACATATAAGTGAGATCGTATGGTATTTGTCTTCCAGAGACTGTCTTATTTCACTTAGCATAATAATCACCAGGTCCATCCATGCTAAATAGACTTATGTTTAGACTTAATTCCTAACTGTGATTCACTATATCTGCAGGAGTGTGTGAGGGGAGGAAAATAAAATAAAAATTGTATTACACTATTCCTTATAACCTGCACATAGCCAAAATTACTTCCATGCACACCTTTGTGTCATGCACAGGCCAGACAGAAGAGGAGGAAAGGAAGTCTGATGCTTTACAATATAAACTTGAAAGAGGGCTTATCCCTGAAACAAGAGAAGCCAATTAACTGTACAGGATTCCTATCTTCTGCCTCTGCCAGGAAGGGGATAAATCAAGAAAGGATGGATAGGGTTTCCCTTCTCTCTTCAGCATCATTTTTCAAATGAAGAAAATGTATACAACCTCTAAAGGAGTGGCTATTTAAGAGAAAAATGAGGAGGTAAGGTTGCTTGTCCAGGAAGATACTCAAAGTCCAATGTTTGTTTTGAGGGTCAGCATGACTAAGCAGGAACACTACTGTTGAAATGCAAAGTCTATTTTTTTTAGTATCAAGGTCTCTTGCTTTTTTTAGTCAAGTTCTTTTGGGGCACAGCTGAATCCACTTCCTCATGTATTGCCTATGGCTGCTTTCATGACACAATTGCAGAGCTGAGTAGTTGCAACAGAAACTGTATGGCTTGAAAAGCCAAAAATATTTACCATTTGGCCCTTTATACAAAAGGTTTTCTGACCCTTGATCTAAACCAAATGTATTAAACTAATTGACAGTAAGATATAGATGACTAATATT
This sequence comes from Carollia perspicillata, assembly GCA_004027735.1. Taxonomy (NCBI): domain Eukaryota; kingdom Metazoa; phylum Chordata; class Mammalia; order Chiroptera; family Phyllostomidae; genus Carollia; species Carollia perspicillata. The sequence continues at coordinate 50,463 of PVKM010004333.1, forward strand.
TCTCTTGTAACCACCCCTGAGAATATTAACTCATTAAAATATTTATTTAAGACAAAATTAATTGCAATTATATGAGTAAAATCTCAGTGGGCACTTGACAGATTTTTTTTAGTAGGTACCCTTCTTCAGGTCTATCAGGAGATGCCTACATTCTCAGTTACATACATCCTTCACTTAAGCCTATTTTTAGTTAGCTGAACTCACTATATTTACTCATTTCTCTGTTTATTTTGCTTTCCCATTCCCACCCTTCCCCTTGTATCTGGATAATTCATACTTGTCCTTAAGCCCTAGCCCAAGCCTCCCCTAAGACATTTAGTCCCTACTGAAGCATTCCCAATATTTCTGCCATCTTATTCCATTTATTTATTTATTTTTTGCCAATCCTCAATTTTAAGGACCACAGTGCATATTATTCATTTTATCAAAGTATTTGTCACAATATGTTATAATTACTTATCTGTATGTTTTCTCCAATAAACTATAAACTCCTTGAGAGTTTAGATTGTCTCTCTTCACTCTTAAATCCTCAGGACTTAGCATGGTACTTGGCATATTGTAGGTGAGTACTATTTAATGTATGAATATTTATTAATATTTTTCAGTTTAATCCCTGATAAACAAAATTCTGGCTATGTATTTCAATGAGAGAAATGTTTATAAGTACAGAACCTCCTCAGAAAATTTCCTTGAATACTGTGAAAAGAAAGTGGGTAGATAACATCTAAAGTTATATTCTTGTCTTGTTTCAGAAAACTTATTTTTTGAGCACTACTAATAGTTATTGAATTTCCAGATAAATTTGTGTGTGTGCGTGTGTGATGAAAAGTTGCCAACAAGGTCATGTGCTTAGAAAGTATAGAGTACAGTTTTTTATAAGCCAAGTGTATCAAGACACTGATAATGTGAGCAGTATTTTCTTAAAAATGAAATGTTCCTGAATAATTTTCCCATCATGTCAGTACATAGCATTGAATCCAGTACTAAACAAATCCTTCTTTTTTATTTAACTTTGCTGGAAAGACTTACAGAATTATAAATTATTATGGTAGGTCTTTATCACGGAGGTAGCAAACTGAGCACTCAAGTAGGAAACACCATTAATGTTATTAAGTTTTATAGAATGTAGGCATTCAGACCTGTATTTTACAATGGTCCAGACTTTTCTTGATCAAGTTAAAATTTACCTTACTGTGAAAGCTTCTTCTGAAAACCATCCCTGACCAGCACTTATCATTAAGAAAAAGAATCTATTTAGACATATTGTCAGAGCTGCAGTTATTGGAGAACTAAATGACATCAGAATGAACCTCCAGTGCTACACAATGGAAGGATATTTCATTCTTCATTTGATGCACTTTGTTGTTTACCATTCATTTTCCCTTGTTTTGGTACACTTTGTTTTGTGCATTCACCTCTCGTTCCCTCAGAGTCTCTTTGTTTTCAGTGGGCCTGACTATACTCACTCACTCTGGGCTGTAGGAGACATGCCCCACACTGCAACAATCTGCATTTCCGTCAGTGACTGGTTCAGGGATTGACACATTACTCTAAGCCAATCCAATGAGACTCAACTCAGTAATGATAAAGTATGCCTGGACTTACCAAGGGCTGCATGTTGAGAGGGCTGCCTGGGAGTGATATCACTGTAGGAAAGAGCAGAGCTATGAGATGAAGAGAGAGCAAGTGGAGTCCAGGCAGAATTATTTAATCTATGCCTAAACCTAGAACTTCTTTTGGATATTTCAGTTATTTCAACCAATAAATAACTTTTTTAAATTAAACTAAGTTGAGTAGGGTTTCCATTGCTTACAACTACAAGATTCTATCAACTCCAATGATAATGTAATAAAACTACAGCATTAGCTGGAAGAGATGTCTGAAGAAAGTTCAGAGAGTTCAAATAGTAGAAAAGTAAAAGAAAATATAAAGAGAATGACTATCAAACATCTCTGAAAATTTTTAAAGTTGGTTTCAAAATTAGACATATTCTCAACTAGGAACAAAATGTGCAAAAGTATTAGAATATTTTTACTTTTATTTTTTAGTTTCACAATTTTGAGTATAGCATACCATTTTGGTCCTATTTCAGGCATTGATATCTTGAATATTATAATTGATATTTAAGTAGAGACTATTGTTTTTCTGGAATTATAACTGAAATATA
>PVKM010004334.1:0-52675 GCA_004027735.1 Carollia perspicillata
TCCACCCCCACTCCTCCGAGCCCACCAGCCTCCGTCAGCCACTGATATCCTTTCTGGCTCCAGGGACTTGCCTTCTCTGGGTATTTCACACAATTGGAATCCTATAGTGTGTGTCTGTGGTGACTGGTTTCTTTCACTTAGCATAATGTTTTCAAGATTCATCTGTATCGTAGCACGTGTTAGTATTTTTATTTGCAAATCGTATTGTGTTGTATGGATAATAGCACATTTATTTATTAATGCGTCAGATGCTGGAGGCTTGGGTGGTTCCGCTTCTTAGTCTTTGTGGATAATGCTGCCATGAACATTCGTGTACGAGGTTTTGTGTGCAGATGTATTTTTACTTTTCTTGAGTGTGTACCCAGGAGGGGAATTTCTGGATCAAAGGATGATTCTATGCCTAACTTTTTGAGGAACTGTCAAACTGTTCTCCAAAGTAGCTGCACCATTTAAAATTCCCTGTAGTACTGTGTTAGGGTTCCAATCTGCCCACATCCTCACCACCTCTGGTTATTCTAGTCATCCTAGTGGATGTAAAATCATAGCTCATTATGGCTTTAAACACATTTTTTAAAGTCTTTATGTATTTTTAGGGAAGGGGGAAGGGAGGGAGAGGGGGAGAGAAACATCAATGTGTGGTTGCCTCTGGCACACCCCCTACTGGGGACCTGGCCTGCAACACAGGCCTGTGCTTGGGAATCAAACCCACAATCCTTTGGTTCACAGGCTGGTGTTCAATCCACTGAGCCACACCAGCAAGGGCTACTTCTGTATTTTCTTCTAAGAATTGTATATTTTTAGCTCTTATACTTAAGTCTGTGATTTGAGTTAGTTTTATATATGGTGTGAGGTAGAGATCCACCTTCCTTTTTTTTTTCCATGTGGAGATTCAGCTGTCCCAACACCATTTGTTAAAGAGACTATTCTTGCCCCATTATATTGTCCTGGCACCACTGTCAAAAATTAGTTGACTGTAAATGTGAGGGTTTATTTCTGGGCAACATGAACCTTTAAAACACTTACACTTGCAAGGGGTTGGGGAGGGAGAGTTAGTGATTGGAAGGGAGTATAAGGGGAGCTTCTGTGGTCCTGGGAATGTTCTGTTCCGTGAATTGAGTTCTGGCCACAAAGGTGTGTGTAGTGTGTGAAAACTCACTATGCACTTAAGATAATGGACTTTTCTTTCTGTATATGACACTGCAATAAAAAGTTATTTTTTAAAGAAGTGTATTGGCTGTGCCTTTATTCAGTGTACCAGTTATTGTTGCTTTGTAACAAACCACCCCAAGTCACTCATATAAAATAATCATTTCATTGTGCTCCCAGATTCCGTGGGTCGGGAATTCAAAGAGAGTACAGTAGAGACGGTTCCATGATGCCTGGGGCCTCAGCTGGGAAGACGCAAAGGCTAGAGATGACTCAACAGCTGGCGTTGAGATCAACAGGAAGTGTCTTCCTGTGTTCGGTGGGTTTTCCTGGTGATTGGCTTCGCTCTCAGTTGGTTTGTCACCTGGAACCTCTACACATGTTCTGTCCCTGTTGTCTCACTACCCGGGGTAATCTGGGCTTCCTCACAGCATGGCTGCGGGATTGCGAGAGCAAGCGTTCCAAAAGAACCAGGCAGAAGCTGTGTTGGCTTTTATGACCCAGTCTCAGATGTCACATGGTGACGCTTTTGCCAGAGTCTGTCTGTCACGATTCAAATGGAGGGACATGCACCTTCATTTGAATGTCACAGTATCATTGTAGGAAGACCATATAAGATGGGTGATACTGTCACAGCCATTTTTGTTAAAAGTTTATTTACTTTTAGAGAGCGGGGAGAGGAGAGGGAAAAACATCAATGTGCGAGAAATGAGCTGATCAGTTGCCTCTCGCACTCCCCCAGCCAGGGACGTGGCCCGCAACCCAGCCATGTGCCCTGTCTGGGAATCGAATGAGCGACCCTTTGGTTCGCAGGCCAACACTCAATCCATCAAGCCACACCAGCCAGGGCAATCGTGGCCATTTTTGGAAAATAAAACCTGTCATACTTGGACACCTGAGCACTACTAGAAAGAAAAAGTAACAGAAAAATTAATCAATTTATGATTCCAATTTCCACTGAATCCTCGACACCACTTGGCAATCCTACATCATTTCTCTGATGAACTTGCTTCAACTTGGCAATGGTTATTTCAAACCTTCTCTGCTGTAGTAGACACTATGTATCCCTGTCCCTGACTATGTGTGTCCTTTAAGGAGGGGAGAAAAGCTAAACACTCACTTTCCTAGCCTTTTTTGCATGTATGTGACACAGTTCTGGCCAGTGAGATGTGGGCAGAAACCTACTGGGGCACTCCAGGACAAGTTCTAGACTTGAACAAGAAAACCATGTGTGCAGTGGAAGCAGCCAGCCGGACCGCAACCCTCTGCCCCTCCACCTTCTCTTTCTGCACAGATGGCCTTCCTCCACTCACTACAGAGAAAAGTCCTCAGCTGGCTATTGTCCCACTTTCCAGCCACCTAACCTACCTGTTACGGGAAGAGACCTTGTTCTTGCCAATGCTGTAAAGAATTACAGATCAGCAAATCTATCAGTGTGCAAGCAGGGTTTATTGGCGATATGTTTTCATGGAAGAGAATGGACCTTGTCACAGTACACGGTGTGGGGGGGGGGCACAGTTTCAGGGCAAAGCAGGGTAATGGCCGCCTTTGGCCAGGGTGGCCCGAGAGGTAAGAGCATCAAGCCCATCCCCCCATGCCCCAGTCCTTTGTTCTGAGGACAAGACGTAGTTGGCGTATTTGGTGGTAGGAACGGTGAGGGGGTTTACAAATTGACCGACAGGTAAAGGTGGTGCCAGCTTTGGGGGGCGGGGCATGAACAACCAAAAGTGTGAATAGGCTTCGTCCTTTGGGCCTTGTGGGCCCTTTCCCACCTTTCAGGCATTGGGATGAAAGCACAGTTTCAACGGCTCTCTTTCCCAGAGAGTGGAGATGATACATAGAATTTCAAGGGCTTCCCTCCCTCTTGCCTTTATTTCCCCTCTGGCTGCTCACTCTAATGTAACATACCTACTTAGCAGCTTCCATGCCGTGGTGTTTCCTCCTTCCCTTCATCAGAAGAGGGGTCCCTACTCCATGGATTGGGGAGAGGGGGTTAAATAGCGAGATGCCAGCTTGCATCCGTTTTATCTTCCTCTCTCTATTTTTGGTTTTCTGACTCGTCCTCATGTTCTGGGCCTCGAACACTCACCAGTTATGTGGCCTTAAACAAGCCATTCAAGTAGCAAATTATTTTATCCAGTGGATGTAAGTCCAGTGAAAGCACGGCACTAGGTGCTGGGGTATGCCAGGGCTAGGAAAGAGACAACCCAAGTAGAGAGAAAACTCTTTACAAGGCAGGGGCGTGGGGCCTTGTTGGAACTGAAAGCAGCATTGTGGCTGAGAGGGCAGAGGGTAGGGCCGGCTCAGGAGGCGGGGCTGGAGGGGGGAGCAGGGTGGCAGTGAGTGGGATTCTAGGGATCGGGCAAGCTAATGATTTTGGTTTTAACCTTAAATCACAGGGAAGTGAATTAATCTCTCCGAGCCTCAATCTACTTCAGAAAATAGGTTTTAGAACTCTCTGCTTTGTTGTCGGTCTTCTGTACTTGCTTTCAAGTTCCTTAAGGGCAAAGACCTGTATTTTTTACACATCTTTGTCTCCAATATGGTAGGCGCTTAATAAATGCCTGTTGGATGAATAAAAGGTATTGTGGCGTCCTCCACAGACTTTAGGTATTCAATCAATCAAGCAATCGATACTCCTTCTCATTCCTCCCCTCCCTCCTCTTTCCTCGCCCAACCTCCCACACTTCTCCCACACCCACTCTGATACTGATCTGGGCGTCAGGCTTCCCGCCTCCCTTCCCGGCCCCGCCCCTCCACCGCGTTGCGACGGCGGAGAGCGCCAGGCGGGCTTTACGGCAGCCGCGTTGCGGCGGGGCGGGGCGCTGGGCGGCTGGCGCACTTGGCGGCAGTGGTGGGAGGCCGGCCGGCAGGCAGGCAGGCAGACGGAGTCGGAGGAGGGTGGCGGCGGCTGTGCTCGCTGGTGAGGGCGGGAGGGAGTGAGTCACTGAGCGTGTGTGAGGGAGGGAAGGAGCGAGCGATCGCGCCCGCACCCTGCGCCGGCTGTCCGCAGCACCAGCCAGGCCCTGCCGCTGCCCGCAGCCCTGCGCCGAGGCCGGGCCGAGCCGAACCGAGCTGGGTCGGGCCCGGGCCATGCTGCTCACCGTGTACTGTGTGCGGAGGGACCTCTCCGAGGTGACCTTTTCCCTCCAGGTCGACGCTGACTTCGAGCTGCACAACTTCCGCGCGCTGTGCGAGCTCGAGTCCGGCATCCCCGCAGCCGAGAGCCAGGTACGCCGGGCGGCGAGCGGGGGCCTCCCTCCGGAGCTAGCCCTCCCGCCTCGGGGCCTCATGCCCTTCCTTGCTCCTGGTGAAGAATTGGGGGTGGGGGAGCAGGATGGCCATTTGTCAGCTCGCCCCCGCATCCAGGAGAGAGCTGGAATCGGTGGCTGCCCCCACACACGCCCAGCGTGGGGTGGGGTGCTAGGGGAGGGATTGGAGAACCTGACCTCAGATGCACCCGCTGCAGCCTGAGGGGCGCGTGGACTGTTGGGCGGCCCGCCCTACCTCCTGGCTCTTTGGCCCATTCTCCTTTAATGTCCCCAGTCTGGGGTGTCGTCGTGGACGTAAGAAGAAGCGCTAGGTTTCGGAGAGTTCAGACACCCTGCTTCCCCAACCAGAAATACCAGTTTGGATCACTGGTAGAGAGGTGTTCGTGGGCACTTCTGGAATGGGTTCCTGCTCAAGTAAACGCAGTTTACCTTTAAACGTACAGATTTTGCGCTCTAAGTGAAGGAAGAAGTTTGAGACTTGGCACTACCTCGTTTTGAGGCCTTTGGAAGTGCACTTTTCCCCTTCTCCGTACCACCTTAGTTTCTGGTTAAATTCTTTCAAAAAAGAAAAGCAGTTATTAGTGCAATTCAAAGTATTTGTTTCTCTGTTTTCTAAACTGGTAGGAGGCCAAAATCCCTCTTTCAGGTCACAAGTGAGAGTTTCGGTCAGTTCAAAGCTCAGTGCTTTATGAGGATATTTGGTTTTAAAATGGCCTACTGCCTCCTCAGTGTGGTTTGCTGGTCTCCCTTGCCTACCCTGCTGGGTAGAAGTTCAGCTGCTCTTGCGTTACATACATACGCTAAGTAATTTATTCTCAAAATGCGTTGGGACTGCCACCAAATAGATTTGGTAACAGTAACGCCGTGGGCTTCACACTAACATTTAAATCCTGACTTGATAGGCGGCTCTTGGAGGATGTAGTCTAAATATCAAGAAAATTAAAGAAGTTTTCAAAGGCTCCAGAATGTAAATCTTGATTTCCTATTGCAGTTATGAAATAGTTCCAAAAACTCTTACCCAACTACAGCTGGGTTGGTATTTTCTTCAAAAGTGATTATGATTCCTTTACAGTGTGAACTTTAGAACTTGGACATAAACCTGTTACCAAGAAAATGTATTTCAGGACACAGTGTCACTCAAATATGCAAGCCTGGCAAAAGCCATAAAGAAATTTGTAAAAGATTTTTTTGCAACTTCCATAAAAAGCTAATCCACAAAAACTAAGGAACCATTCCTGTCAATGAATCTGTCAAGCTAGGAAAGGACAGTTTAAATAGGGAGGAAAATTCACTCTTAAACTTTTTGGGGGGGGATTTTTATTTTAATTAACATTTGTCCTCCTCATACCATACTCTTTCACCTCCACCCACCCCCTCCCCACCTAACTCTTAAAATTTTGTTAAAAGATTTTATTTATTTAGAGAGAGGGAGAAAGAGAGGGAGAGGAACATCTGTGTGGGAGAGGAATACTGATCAGCTGCCTCTTGCACGTCAAAACTAGGAACATGTCCCTCAGTCCAGGCTTGTGCCTTGTCTGGGAATTGAACCAGCAACTTTGGGGATGGTAGGCTGGTGCTCAACCCACTGAGCAACACCAGCCAGGACAATTACATTTTTTAAGGTGGTTTTTCTCCCATTGTTTTCTTCCCTCTGGCTGCCATATTGTCCTGGTTATAATCACCAGCTGGTAGGGGAAATAAAAATTAAAATGTAAACTGATTTTGTTGCTTTTAGGGCTTGGGAGAAGACAGATGTAACAAAAGATTAAAGAGGATGTCAGATTGAAAAACAATTAATTGTATGGTCAAAGCAGGCACTGTCCTCTGTGCCTGCTCAGAATATTAGGAATACCTATCAGTTGGAAAACTAGGCTAACTCCAAATTCTTATTCACTGGGTCAGCATTTTGGCATTTACTTCTATCGCAAGACAAATTAGCATATGGAAACCTGGGCTCCAACCGGCATTAAGCCTGTATTACAGAGCTGTAAACAACTCCTGTTTTTCAAGTTTGTTCTGTGGGCCCTATTGTAACCTAACACAGTCTCTATTTTAAGATGTCTGGTGGTCGGTTGCCTTTCGGTTGCTAGCCCATCGGGCAGGAACAGGATCCACCCTAGACACTTGAGTCATTTCCTTTCACCAAATCATAATCGTAAACATCATTATAGGTTTTGCACGCAAAGAGATCATCTTCACTCACTTGGGTTCCCCCGAACCTTCACTTCCACTTCCCAGGGTTCTCCCTCATTACTCACCTTCCCTTCCTCCCTCTCATTAGTTCTGGCCTCTTTACCGCTTGTTATTTACCTTCTCCGTTCTCATCCTTCACTTCCGTTTCTAAAGGGAATATATGTGTGTGTATATGTGTAAAATATATATATATACACATACTTTAAATTTTACTATTATATTTTAATGTTCTGGGTATTTCCTGTCACTGTGCCCAGACCACTGGTCCCCAAACTTTTTCAATCATGTATCCCTGAGTAAAATGTTTTGATACATGCACCTTTGTGATGTATATCAAGTGTTAGGTACACAAACTAATGTTATGTGCATTATATGTGTGTGTGTTACATGTATGTAACTAAACATCAGTTACATATACCTGAAGTGATACTTTATGTACATTAAAAACAGGCACAGAATAGAATTTAGGGAAGGATAAAAATAAATGGAAATTCTAATATTTTTTCTTTCTTCATCCTTAAAGTGTTACCTTGCCCTGAGGATCACTGGTTCAGAATTCAGCCTTTCACAACAGCATTAATTGCACATAAGCATAAACTTGGAAAAGGTGTTAATTTTTAACATCTCTGGTCTGATTATAGTAGTTATAATCCAGTGATAGCAAATTTAGAATAGAAACCATCTCTACCTTGTATAGGTGATTAAAGCTGGGCTTGTTCCATCTTTTAATACAAGTGCGGGCTTGGAAGCCAGGAATGGCTCTGTTTGATGCTTTGTTGCAGAGTAGGCTGGGCAAACCTCCAACAGTTATCAGAACTTAGCTTTACTTGAATGTTCTTGAATTTTTGAAACATTGTTATAATTTACCCCTGTACGTGGCATGTGGTAAAGAGGGTGCAGAATATGTGACCCTCAGATGAAAGACATCTAAGTGCCAAGGAATAGCAGTAACTATATGATCCTGGACACGTAGCTCTGCATACAGCATGATTTGTGGTTTGTAAAACACTATTTTAAACCAGTGGAAACTGAAATTTTCTATTGTAGTTGGTTTTGGTATGTTTATTTTTGCAGGTAGTTTTCATGTGCTTTTTTCCTGATAAGTACTACGTACTCATTATAGAAAACTTGTAACATAAAGAACACAATTACTTATTTTCTTGTAAGTCAGATAACTGCAAGTTTACCTTTTAGTGTATTTTTTATAATCGCCTGTTCCCTTTATATAATTAAAATGTGTCTTTTAAACATGATGGCCTGAACCATATAGGTAATTTCATATCTTCAGTAACTGTTGCCACGTTATCTTCAGAAGCATTGTAGAAAGTCAGGCTGTTACGTGGGACAGTGTATGTGGATCACTAGGCATATGGTGGGCTTTCAGTTCATGGTAGATGTTATTATGAAGCCACTGAGGTGTGATTCCAAGCGTTTCGTGGCCAGTTTATGGTCCTTTATGCTAGAAATAACATTATGATTTCTGTTGATTTGAAGGTGCTCATTCAGAGACCAGAAAACATTTGACATCATTCTTAAAGGTCTTGGAGTTGGATGAATTAGATTATTGTTAACTGTTGATTAAGATTAGACTCCATCTCTAGGGTGCCTCCTGGCGTGAGCACCAGCAGCTGGGCCACTTTTGCAGATTGAGACCTGTCCTTGTGTGAGTGGCCCTGCTGTGGGTTCTTACAACCGTCACAACTTGAATTCTGAGCTTCGTGGGTAGCCTTTGAGGTGGGTATTAAGAATGGTGGAAAGCATGAACACTGCCCTTCCCAAAACTCGTGTTGTTTTGGCTGGTAAAAATTTGAAACCGTGGTCTGCTGGATACTCGTGTTAAGTTAGAAAATTGTTCAAATTTGTTCTGGGATTTAAGATGCAAAATAATTGTCTTTCTTAGACTCTTAAGCCTGTTTTAACAAAGATATTAGTTCTTCCTGGCAGTGATAATTTCATCTAAGTTTTTGATTATTTCATTCGTGTCATCCTTGGATTAAAATGGAATGTACCCACTTTGTCATTGTGAAGAATGTTTGCTCCTCACCTACATTCTCTAGTCTAGCATTTTGAGGAAGTTGAGGTAGATAGCAAGTATTCGCTGTTTCATACACACGTTTGACGTTAGTGATTACCTGGATCTTACAATTTTATCGTTAGGTTGGGCTGCCCTCCCTTAGAAGAAATTACATTGTCTTCTGAGGAAAGACTGCGTTGGCGGAACAGTGGAGTGGTGTACGGCATCTGTAAAATGGGAGTCCAGACAGTGACGAGCTGGCAGGGGACGCTGCTGCTTTGATTTCCCCTGGTGACTATAGGCCCTTCCGGTAGCCAGTGCCTTGCTAGTTCTTGTTAAGGTCACCCCGCTAATTTACCAGGCCGCTCTGGACCGATGTTTGGGAACGTTGTGTGTGGCACCGGGGAAGAGTCTGGGCTGTAAAGTGCCACCCCCAGCCCCTGGTCCCACTCCCACTTCTCCTCTCATAGCTGGGTAGCCTCAGGTCACTCTCCCTGTCCATAAAATGGGACAAATGATGCTTGCCTCTTAAGATGATTATAAGACTTAAATGAAAGGATATGACGATTAAGAGGGAGACGAAGAACCTATTGCAGCGGTTTTCAACCAGTGCGCTGCCAGCTTTTAAAATGTTTGCAGCACCTGACTATTGAGTCAGGGGCACTGACCTCTTTTCATTGTCAAATTAAAATATGACAGCAGCCAACACAGTAATCTTCTGGTGTGAGTGAATCAAAATTTTACTTTTTTTTTTTTGTCAACCAGCCAAAAATTATTTTTTAGCATGCCGCAGAATTTTAGTAATTAGTTCCTGTATGCCGCGAGATGGAAAAGGTAGAAAGTCACTGACCTTATGTGATGCGGGCTCTTTGCAGAAGCTCTCAGTGGCAGCTCGCTGGCTATTGCCATCCGGCTTTCCATGTGGTGTTTCCAGCCTGCAGGGAATTCAGTGACCTCATGGGTAGGAGCACTCTGATTCTCCTGGTTTTGATTTCTGGTTGGAGATAAATGAATGTTCTCTTACAAGTACAGTTAGAGTATGTCGACTGATCGTGTATCTCTAAATATACTGGTGGTTGAACTTCCGAACCTGTACAGTAGAGAAATGGGCCTTAGACCACTGGTACTTTCGCCGTGGTGGCTTCACCATGCTGACGCCACCTTGTGAGGGCTGCCTGCATGGCATCACTCTCAGCGTGCCCCTCCTTTCTTGCTGCGCTCCTCCACCTGTGACGTGTCCCTTCAAATTTGGGGGGGCGGTTTCCAAGCAATCCGTCCTACAAGTTACAAAATGATACTTGGGTTGTATCGCATACAATCCGTGTGGATTCTGGTGTATATTTTTTGTCAGTTTTTGATTCTCGTGTATTTTTGCTGTGAGATATATACTTAAATAAGTTCATGTGAACCGGTTTATGGTGATGGTTGCAATTTATTGTAACATGTTTTAAATTTTCAGGTGAGGGAAAGATGTAACAATACTTTTCTAGGCATGTGTAGAACTTTTAAAGGGTAATTGGGTCTTCAAATTTTGCACATCCATTTTTTGCTCATCCCCAGAACTTTTTTATTTTGGAGGGAACTAAATTCAGTTTCCTGTTAGCTCTGTTCCTTATTTCACTGCAAATTCTGAGAGCAGATGTGACAGATCATTTTTCCCCCTGTTTAAATCTAGTTTAAATCCTGTGTTCTTCCGGTTCTACGTCAGGCAGTCCTCTGACTACGGAGAGCTATGAGGCCGGGCGAGGAGGCGCTGTAAACCGGCAGTGGGGCAGAGGGGCCGGGAAGGGACCGCTGTAATGGGTGCCCAGCCCCAGCTCTTGCTTGATGAGTGGGAAACGTGAAGCCTGCAGCAGCGGAGTGACGGCCCGTCCGAGCCAGGACAGAGCTCTCGGGTTGCAGGGAGCCTGGTGAAAAGCGAATGGTTGGGAAGAGAGCCTTTCAAAGCCCGAAGTTACTCTGAACGCCCCTCCGGAGAGTAATGAGGCAGGGACGGTTTGTGTTCCTGCGCGCTGAGCTTACAGCGTGCCTTCCACACGGTCCTGTTCTTTCCAGAGTGGATTGTTTCACCTACTTGTGTGCACTCAGGCTTTCTTCCGTGTTTGATTGCACGTCAAAAAATATATTTTTTTATTGGTGGTACATCCCTGTTCCTTTTTTCCACTTGTGTTTAATTGTTCTTTTCGGCATGCCTTCCACTTTCATCTTCCACACATAACATGAGTGATGTAGCTGGGGGGTGTTTAAAAAAAAAGAATGCAGGAAGGGTGGTCTTCAGGAATCTTTTAGACTTGCTAGTGTGCAGGGCCATTTAAAATGAACACATTGGGGTACAATGTACAGTGTAGTAACTAAAGTTAACACTGTGTCGTATATTTCAGGGTTACTAAGATAGTGACTGTTTAAAGTTTTCATTACAAGAAAAAATGTGTAGCTGAGGTGATGGATGTTAACCAAACTTTTACCGGCGTAATCATTTTGTAAAATACACATGCATCCAGCCATCGTGTCGTATAGCTAAAATCAATAGAGGTTTTATGTCAGTTCTGTCCCGCTACAACTGGGGGAAGGGGGAAGTGGAATCATTATTTAATGATATTGTAATTTGCGTACGCAGAGTAAATCATTCCCATTTCTCTCCCTGCTCAAAATTAAATCTGAAGTTATATCCACTACATTTATAGGTTCATTCATCCTGTAACGCAACAAATAGTTGGGCATTATTTACCCAACAGGCCCTGTTCTAGGCATTTGAGCTATGGCAGGCAAAGCAGAGTTCTTGTCCTCAAGTAGTGGGGGCAGGAGGACAATACAGAAAATAAATATATGTGTTAAGTGCAGGTGATTAGAAAAGGCGAGGTAATGTTTGGTCAGAGATCTGAAAACAACCTGCGAAAGAACATTGCTCAGGTGGAGGGAAGAGCAGGTGGAACAGCCCGGGGAGGAAGTTGACACCTGAGAAGCGCAGTGGCATGAGACCAGGTCAGGGAGGGAGCCAGTGGCCAAAGCGTTGGGGCCTGAGGGGACGGGAAGGGCTCTGGCTTTCATTCCAGGTGTGATGGGAGACCTCTGGAGGGCTCTGAGCAGGAAGCAGCATTCATTATCTGATGAAGAAGAAAGCCGGTCTTTCTTCTCTGCTCCTTGCACTTCTCAGTGCTTTGTCCTGATCTGTCTTTTCTCCTTATAGATTGTCTATGCTGAGAGACCTCTCACAGACAACCACAGGTCCCTGGCTTCTTACGGCTTGAAAGATGGAGACGTGGTGATTTTACGGCAGAAGGAGACTGCAGATCCTCGACCTCCGGTGCAGTTTCCAAGTAAGACATCGGTGAAGTGGGTTAGCTTCCCCCGGCACACACATCAGAAAGCATAGCAGTGTGGTTCAGGGTTTGGGGTTAGCTTTGGGTTCCGACTCCTGGCGTCGATAGAATGACGCATGCAAAACCTTCAGCACGTAGCAAGCCCTAGGTAAGCGTCAGCTTCTGTTTCGTCGGTGATAATTTTATCATTGGGAAGGACTTGACAGGCTCCATGTGCCTGATTCCTGGCTGATGTTCGCTGCGTGGCGTCTGGAGTTTAGCGCCAGGCCTTTACAGTCAGCCAGGTGCTTACGTGTGATCTCTTAACTCAGGCGTGGGAGTAGAGGTTCCTCTTTCCAGCTCACTGTCGTTAGCAGATGGAAGTCTGATTTTAAATAAGGTCTTCCAAGTTACATAGGCAGTAAGCGAAGGCATAGGAATTAAAACTTCGTGCTTTTTCCGTTACACTGAGCTTTGTGAACGTTAAGCAGCTAGATCACCAAATTTCTGGTTCTTTCTCACCAGCTTTGCGAATCATGTAAAAAGAAACTTAACTATCTTAGATGCTCCGTGCAGAGTAGGAATTTCTAATCTGGAACCTGCACAGTGGGATTTAGGACGTTTCTGTGTCCCTACAATAAGCAGAGTTGTGTGGGTGTGGGCATTAGATGGGGACAGGGTTCATAGCTAAGATACTCAAAGGGGTGTATGATCTACTGAAGTTTATAAGGTTCTGATGCAGAACTGCTTGATGAAATGCACATTTTTACCCATTCCCTACTATATCCTGATAGATTTCTTTAAAACAGTGCTCGGTCTCCAGGTCACTTGGTTTAAAATTTATGCTAACATCTGATAGGTGTCCAGGTGGTGACAGTCTCTAGGTCAGAACACAGTGCTTCCATTCAGCCTGAAACCGGGGCCGTAAGGGTCATGGAGCAGCGCCTCTCCCAGATTTGGGCTACATTACTCCCTGGGGCTACGGTTCAAATGATGCCAGTCAACAAAAACGAAGTCTCTCTCTGATTCATTTGGCGAGATTGGTGGTGTGGAGACCTGCTGTTTGTCTTTGTTTCTGTGTTTTTCCTGTACCGTCCCATGTGGACCCGAGAGCCAGCAGGTGGGAGAAAGGGTGGGCTCTGGTCTGTGAGGCAAACGAGTGTTTCAAAATTATTCTGAATGAACGGGTTCTCAAGATAAGTTGAACAGGGTTGGAGGTGAAATTTCTCAACCCACAAAGAAGGCTTGCCCATATACGTTTTGCTGACTGGTATAGTTTACCTCACAGAGGTCGTGCCAATCACTGCCCCTTTTCTTTGGTTGGAAGCTCACCCGTGTGCCTGCACTGCCCCCTGCCCACTGAGGTTTGTTCGAAGAAGGTGCCCAGTTGAACTTGGGCCGGGAGGCAGAAACCTTATGTCCAAGTGGAAGCGTTTCCTCCCGTTTGGGGTCCAAAACGCTTCGGGATGGCCCCAGACTTGGGACAGGTGTGACCATCAAGCACATTTTGGGATCGGAGAAATGGGGGTTCGTTCAGTCCTGGCCCCGCATTCTGGCTCTACTTCTCTTTTCTTCTTCCTTTTTAAAAATAAAACTCTTTTTAAGTAATGGCTTTATCGAGATCACGTGCTGTACAGTTCACTCATGTAAAGGACACAATTCGATGGTCTAGTGCATTCATAGTTACACCGCTGTCACTGCAGTCGGTTTTGGCACATTTCATCACTTTACCCAGAAACCCTGTCGTTGCTCATCTGCCTCCGAGCCCTGAGCCCCATCAGTCCCCTCTATGTCTTCTGTGTGCTCTCCTGTCCTGGACATCTCATACGAGCGGAGCCATACAATGTTTGGGTCCTCTGTGTCAGGCCCCTTTCACCGTGCTTTCATTTTAACAAAGCCAGCTCGGCCTGGAGTATAGAACCCAGGGGTGAGTGGGCCCGGCACCAGGAACCCGTGCAAGTTCCTTCTCTTCTGTCTTCTCTCCTGTGAAGTGACTACCCCTGCGGGCGCCCTGGGGCTCTGAGCGGAGCCAGCAGTGATGCACAGGCAAAAGTGTAAATTCGAAGAACTAGTGCGCGTAGCACAGATGTGTAGGGTTTTAACACCTGCCATGTACGCTGTTCACTCAATTTGCGTAGCAGTCTTCCTACTCAAGGTGTCAGGGCTCTTTGAAGCACATGTCAAAGCAGACCAGGATTTTCTTAAGAAAAATCCAAATTTTTGTAGTTACGTTGGAGACCAGCTTTAATTTTTCAAAAACAAAAATAAATAAAAACATCTGTTTTGTGATACTTCACAGTAAGCTGAGACGTTGGGGTTACTACGTAGTCTGCTCCCCCTCCTCACTTCTGTATTTTTTCCTACCTGTTCACTTTCAGGCTGCAATCTTTATGTTCAAAGCCAACACAAGAATCTCAAGCCAAGGGAGGGGGCGTTAGAGCGTCTGCGATGGCCACTTCCCACGGTCACATCCCATGTATGAGCACATGTTCTGCTGTTGCCCTCAGATGCTTGCTTTTGTGGATCATTTGAAGTAAACGATCGATTTTCCCCAACAGACCTGCCCCGCATAGACTTTCGTAGTATAGCTGTGCCTGGCACATCGAGCGCCCGGCAGCGGCAGCCACCAGGAGCACAGCAGCCCCACTCGTCCCCTGGAGACCTAGCTTCATCTCCTCAGGGCTTGGACAACCCGGCCTTGCTCCGAGACATGCTGCTGGCCAACCCCCACGAGCTGTCCTTGTTGAAGGAGCGCAACCCGCCCCTGGCAGACGCCTTGCTCAGTGGAGACCTTGGTAAGCGGACTCTGACAGGCGGTCCGGCAGGCCTGAGACGAAGTAGTTGTATCGCAGCCGATGTGGGGCAGTGGGAGCGACGGGAGCGTTCGGCCCCGTGTGCAAGGTTTGTGGGACATGTCAGTTGGTGCAGGACGGGACTTAGCATGAACAGCAGAGGCCGAGTCAGTCCACAGTAGCGGGGGAATTTCGGGGCTGCACAGAGTTCTCAGGTCCAGTCACACCGCCCCTTCCGTTCACGTTTTTCTCCCAATTATTTCAGCAGCACATAACCCAGGTACTGATCTTGAACCTGTTTAGTTAGGCCTTTAATTAGAGAGAGCACCAATATACCTGCTGGTGCATTCTGGTCACGGGAAGCAGGCCCAGCACCTTCAGCTTGTAGGGCAGAGTGGAACCCCACGCCCTCATCCACCCCAAGTTTAATGGAAGACGAGTCATTACCAAAGGCTGTTTTCTTTTAGTTAACAGAACGTTTATTTTTAGTCATCTTGATGAATAACGTTCTCTCTGTAAATTTGTCCAATTTTACTTAGGTTCATGGAACTATTGATTAAGTTTAAAAACATAGCATATTTAATAAAGCATTCCTCAGTAACCATTTCATAAATTGAGATAATATTTACCTACAGAGAAATACACATTTTCTGTATAGGGTTCGTCAAGTTTTGGCTAGCGCAAGTTTCCACTGCCCCAGTCAAGTTCTAGAACATCTCTCCCCAGAGTTCAGTCAGTTTCCTCCCCGTCAGTATCCTCCCCTTGCAGGCTGCCGCTGTCCTGGTCATCACAGTTCTGCCTATCTCTGACCTTCGTGTAAATGGAGTCATGCAGTATGTCATCTCATGCCCAGCTTCTTCCACTCAACTTCACGTTCTTAGGTTCATTTATATTGTGTGCATTAACTCATATGACCATTATCTTAGTTGCTTTAATTTCTCACACAGCTTGTCTGATTGCCAAAGGCCATGATGATGGCACAGTGAAGCTTACACACTGAAGCGCCCCCCATTTAAGAAACAGCAAAATAAAGGTGGCTTTTGTGACATACCTGATAGCAAGCAACCTTTTTCTCTTTACTAATAATTTTCCTGCCTGTTACCCATCGGATAATATTGATAGGCTAACAGTAGCTTGCATTTAATTTGTCTGCTTTAAGGCAGAGAATGTTACAAAGAAATGAAATTGGAAGAGGAAAAGGGGGGTTGTAGTGCTCTATTTTATTTCTAGGTAATGGAATAAATAACAAGGGCAGTGGGGAGGGGAGGAGTGGGGTCATTCGTCTGCTACACAGATGTCATTTCCCAGATTTAAATTGAAAAGTCATTATCTCTCAATAAAAACAGTAAGATGAATAACTTCTTACAAGGCTAAATGACTTTTCCACATACTTTATTTCTTTACACTGAATTACAGTGAAGAAGTATTCTTGCCTCAGAGAATAGTAAATGCAGTTGCTCACTTAATTTTTAGGTATCTTCTGCATCTCTTACGGTTGTATTTTGAGAAATTGTCTGGTGTGGAAAAGTACTAGTTAGGAATGGAAATAGAGTGGTACTCAAGATTTCCACTCCCCCCCCTTTCCTTTTGTAGAGAAATTTTCTAGGGTCCTGGTGGAGCAGCAGCAGGACCGAGCCCGGAGAGAGCAAGAAAGGATTCGTCTCTTTTCTGCTGACCCTTTTGATCTTGAAGCTCAGGCAAAAATAGAAGAAGATATCAGGTAATGACGCCTTCCCCTGGAGAGCGAGAGTTAGAGAATGCAGACCCTCCAGCTGCTGGCTGTCTGGCATCAGTTGGGCATCTACTTTGAGGTAGATGCCTTATTTTGCACTTGAGATAGTAACTTCGGTCTTCTTCTTTATTCTCTTTTTTCCTCACATTTTGATTTAATATGACAAAGGTACCAGATACCTAACTTAGTGACTTTTTTCTGCTAAAATTTTAATAAAGACCCCCTAAAAGCCCACAGTGGATTCAAGCAAATCCAGGTGGATGGCCCCCGGTCTAAGCAGAAGCTCCCGATTTGGTGAGACTGCTAGGCTGGCTACAGAGGCTGGTTGGAATCTGTCTTTAGACACAGTGAGCCCTGACTAAGTCCAGGGCTTGTGCGTGATTAGATTGGGAGAGAGCTCTCTATACAGGTGCAACCTGTATAGTCCCAAGTCTTTTCCCTTCCGTGGCTCTTGTCCTGGCCTCAGTGGGCAGACTGACTGCCAAGCATGCATGTTTCCAGCTCCCGCTCCCTAATGCTGTGGTTCTCACCTGCAGTTGCATTAAAATCACTTCAGAAGCTTTCATAATGCAGGCGCCAGGGCGCCACTCACAGCCCTGATGAATCTGAACCTGCAGGGGCGGGGCCTAAGCAGGAACCACAATGCCAACGCTGACCTTGGTCACAATGCTAGTCACAAGCCAGACGCTGTTCAGTCAGTTCTTCGAGAAAAAACAGCTGTTCCCCCCACCACCGCCACCACCCCATTCAGTTTTTGTGGCTCGTTTTGGTGGTTTTAATACACGCAGGACCATACCTGTACCAATAATACTTTTAGGGGCTTTTTCATCATCTTTGGTTATTGTACTTACATGAAGCCTCAGTCGGTCATTACATTATACTGCCGTCAGCTTGGAAGTCAAATAACGGTTTCTTCTTTCTTATTTCTCTGGCTGCATTTGAAATCAGAGAAACGTAAATTGTACATGAGAATCACTTGACACTCCCTCAGCCATTCACTTGTGTTCTTGTTAAGTGTTCCCATTACTTGTATCAGATTTTTTTTTAAGATTTTGTTTATTTTTTAGAGGAAAGGGGAGAGAGAAAGAGGGAAAGAAACATCAATGTGTGGTTGCCTCTCACATGCCTCTGACTGGGGACCTGGCCTGCAACCCAGGCATGTGCCCTGACTGGGAATCAAACTGGCGACCCTTTGCTTCGAAGTCCAGTGCTCAATCCACTGAGCCACACCAGCCAGGACTATATACAAAATTTTATCAGAACTAATGAATGTATTTCAGAAACATCTCACTAGTTAAATCTACCCAGGGAGATAGGGAGATAGGGAGATATGTGTGTTCTCTGAACTGGACTGCATTGCAAGTATAAGAGAACCTTACATAATTCTCAAGAATAATTGGGTTCAACCCAGGAAGCAAAACAGGTGGGAGGAAGTGTGATGAGGCAACAGAGCCGAATCAGGGCAGGGATCTGTTGGAAGAGTGGAAATGAAATCAGGCATATTCGTGTGGCTCGTGTTTCTGCCCAGGGCGAGGCAAAGCAAATGGGGTGATGCGTACAGTCTTTCAAAGGAGAAAACCTGGTACCTGTAAGAGAGACTCTACAGACAGAGCCCAGAACTGCCAAAGTAACCGGCGTCACCTCAGATTTTTGCTGAAACTTAACCTTGGTTGGTGTCATTGCAATGTCAGGTATACACAACTAATTTTAGGTTATTTCTAAATTTAATAATATACAGAGGAGAAAAGCTACATAATTATATTAGGTGCCAATTAAAGTTTGATTCAGTGTGCTACACCAGTGATTACACACAGCATGTGTACACTGAGGTGTAATCTCTTGCACGTTTGCCTAGCGTAAGCAATTATGCCTTTGAGTTCTCTGAGAAGTTTAATGTTTTAATACAGAGTGGCTGGGGGAAAAACATCAGTTCAGTTGAGCTGGATCACTAACTCAAAAAAGGGTAGTTTAGAGCAGAGGTCAGCAAACTTTTTCCACGAAGGACCAGATAGTAAATATTTTAGGCTTTGCAGGCCACAGTGTGGTACGAAACAGCCAGGCAGGGCCAGTGCGTAAATGAATGGTGATGTTTATTGACACTGACAGTGGGCTGTACTTTGCCAGCCCCTGGTTTGCAGTGGAATTTATCTAAACCCTGGGCCCTGTTCTGTTACCGTCTTAGCCTTCAGGTAAGTGGCCTAGCCCTTGCCCTACTTTCCATTAATGTTGGTCATATTTTGTTACTTTTTTAAAAGGAGGCTGAGGATGGAGACATGAGGTGCTAGAGTAAGCTGGAACTCCCTTTTTTATGCTTTTCCTTTTTTTTTTTTCTTCCAGCTTTTATTTATTTATTTTTAGAGGGGAAGGAAAGGAGAAAGAGAGGGAGAGAAACACCAGTGTGTGGTTGCTTCTCGCACGCCCCCTACTGGGAACCTGGCTCACAACCCAGGCATGTGCCCTGACTAGGAATTGAACCGGCGACCCTTTGGTTCGCAGGCCAATGCTCAATCCACTGAGCGACACCAGCCAGGACTATATGCTTTTCTAAAGTAAGACTTAGAATGTTCAGTTTTTGGAGAAATTATTTGATGATCAGGTGAACAACGATTCATGTGTGTGTGGTTTTCTATGTGATAGCTAGGTAGTAGATGGATTTTTTTATTAGTGTTTTTTGAACACCTGCTTTTATGTTGGGCGTTGTATAATAATAGATGCTTTCTACGTCTCAGCAATCCTTTAACAGGATTTATTCTCATCTTACAATTAGAAAACCCAGTCTTGGTGGTTAAGCAACAGATTCAACACAGGCAGTTAGGACACCTGTGTATTACGTTTGCAAACAGTATTTAATACCCGAGACTCAGGAAATGTACCTGGATACCCAGTAAATCCTCGGTTAAAATTGAGCATTTGTGAAATTCTAACATTGTGCATACAGGATAAAAAGATTGTGGCCCTTACTCTCCAGAAGTTCTTTTTCCTGTTTCTGAGCTTGTAAAGGAAACAATAGCATTTTAATGAGAGTAATCTGTATGCTTTTAATTTTCTGCTAACTGTGTACCTCACTGCCTCCTACTAAATCACATATCACAGGACAGCACCAGTTTCCATTTCAGTGAGTCAGCCCCTGCAGCTAGAGCAAAAGATATGCACAAGTCTGTTTTTAATATTGTGTCTTTGAAACAGGTCTCTCTTCGTGGAAATAACGCTTTGAGTGTACCTGGTTTTGGTTTGTTACAGGCAGCAGAACATTGAGGAAAACATGACAATAGCTATGGAAGAAGCTCCGGAGAGTTTTGGCCAAGTAGTGATGCTTTATATTAACTGCAAAGTGAATGGACATCCTGTGAAAGCCTTTGTTGACTCAGGTGACGTCTCCGTCTTTTGTGTCTTTGTCTCCATCCAGCATCTGCCCTGACACGGGGAGTGGGAGAGCCCGGTGTCTCCCATCAAAGCTGGCATTCGTCCTTTGGACTGCCAGCCGGCAAACCTGGGGGGCGGTGTTCTCACTTGCCAGTCTTGTCTTGTTTGTGATAGATTCGTTGCTTTAATCATTTCTTACCAGTTTTGTATTTGCAGTGTCTCCTTTATCTTCTGCTTCCCTCTCCTGAGTTTCTAGGACACCCCTAAGGCATTGAGGAGTCTTTGGGTTTAGAGTGAGGGACTCTGAGAAGGAGCTGTGTGGCGTGCAGGTCAGACAGGCATTTCTGCTGGTCTGTGCCATCACTTTGCCAGGAGCAGTGAGGAGTGTGGACTGTAGGTCATGGTTCTTGCCCAGAAAGAACTTGACAGCCAGGTAAGCAGGCAGGGAGTTTTGCACTTGGGGATTCAGATAGTCCCTGTGCTAACCGTCACCTTATCTCTCCGTAACAGCTCTTTGCTGTTGACCACACACAGGCAGCACCATGTGGGTGTGACGGTGGCCATGTGTCTTTATTCCGGGTGCAACTTTCTAGAGTAGTAAAAGCCCCTGCTCAAGAAAGTGTGCCCCCTTTTGTTCATCCACAGATACTTGAGGGCACACACCCCTGGGAGAGGTGCACTGGTGATCACTCAGCTTGTGAAAGTACACTGAGTGCTGGGTGCAGGGCCTCATGCCGAGGGCTTGGGGGTCAGACTACGAACTGGTGTCTCACAGGGCTCCCGTGAGCCGAGCGCCGTGCCAATTCATGCTAAATTAACTAAGGTGCTTGATGTGTTCTGCTTCATTCACTTTTCTTCAGTCCCCACAGTATCCCCATAAACTGTGTTGTGCACTTACCCCTGTCTTACAGATGAGGAAAGTTAGAGGGGGGAGTGCCTTTTCCAGGTATACAGAGTTCACGAGCAGTAGATTTTGGGTTCAGCCCCTGGTCTGCTTGATGCCAGGAGTCTAAACCTCTGTGGAAAAGTCAGGTGCATGTTGGATGAACCCAGAAACATTCTCTCTCTGACTGGGATGCTCAGGTGTGGCTTCAAAGGAGAGGCATCTGAACTGAGCCGTCTCCGTGGGCAGGGGAGTGGGGCTTGGAGCTGAGGCTTGAGAAGGGGCAGGAGAGCGGCGAAAGGGCCCCACTCCCCTCCTGTCTACCAGTAACCAGCTTCTGTGGAGTGAGGGGGGAGGGAGGAAGAAAACGAAAACTTGCCTTCCCAAGTTCTCCTTTCCTTCACTATTTCTGGGCCTTCCTGAATCTATAACCTTCCTCAAATGCGAAGACCTTTCAGTGCCCATAAAGTGTAAGATGCCCGATGAACACCAACAGGAAACATTGGGGTTGAACTTGCGGAGACATTGCTGGGAAAGGACCGTCTGCTGGGGAGGAGGTGGGCCTTGAGCTGAGCCTGAAAGCGTTGGCGGAATTCAGAGAGCGTGGGAGCAGGCGAAGGGACACCCTGCGGGAGGGTCAAAACGAGGAAGAGGCAAAGGGAACCCACTTCTCCTGGTGAAAGTGGACAGTTTAGAGCATTTGGAATATAAGGCTGGTGTCTGAGTCTGTTCAGGCTGCCGTAGCAGGACATTATCCACCGGGTGGCCCACGAACCACAGATAAAGGAGTGTGTCTTCCCACGGGCCAGCTCCCACTGTGGGTGGGTACGTGTCGCTGCAAGAGACAAGACCTGCTGCCAGCTTCCTGGGAGGGAGGAGGGTCTGATGAGCAGACTAGACCATGGGAGTTCACTTCCAGTTTTCAGAATGACCGTGGTGTATTTTTTTAACTGATAAATTAGTGTCCCAAAGTTTGGGGTAGAAATAATTTGGTGAGACGTTTAGGGAGAGACTGAAAATGGATCTGAATGTAAAGTAGCACTTAGTGAGCATTTCCATCTGTAGACAGTTGGACTTTTGGAAGTCCTTTCCAGGTAGTTTTGCTTTCCCTCAATGTCAAGTTTCTGCACTGTGTTTCAGGTTGCACTGTGGAACTGAAAGTTGAGCTAAGCATAGCAGGAAGCCACTAGGTAGGAACAGTATTACACAGACAAAGCCTGGGGGTGTACTTGCTTTCTGTCCTGTTCTTAGTGCTGCGTTTTTAACTTTACCACATGTGTGGGTTTTGCCTTCATTATCTGGTATTTCCCTCTACCTCCAGGTGCCCAGATGACTATTATGAGCCAAGCGTGTGCAGAGAGGTGTAATATAATGAGGCTGGTGGATCGTCGGTGGGCAGGAATCGCCAAAGGAGTGGGCACCCAGAAGATTATTGGAAGGGTACATCTAGGTGAGCAGAGGGCACGGGGAGTCTCTGCAGGGTCATGGGTTTAAAATTTTTCTCTTGGACAGGCACATCTGATCTAGCGAGCCTTAACCCCAGAAATTTAAAGTCGTGTATATGTGCACCTTTTAGCTGGAGACCAAAAAACATCAGTCCCCTGTGGACTTCTGTTTTCTGTTCCTTATAGATAGTTCCTTTCAACTGTTCAGCAGATTTCTGTGGGTGCTTGCCGCTGCATGTCTAAGGAACGTCGTTTATCGTGCCGTCTTCCTGATATGACTGCATCAGTGCTATTGAGCGTAGCCATCTAATTGAAAGTTAGTGCTTTCCTTTTGCAATTAATCATTTGTCTTTTTTTTTTTTCCATTAGAATCATTGGGGTTTTTTGTGCACTAACCATCACAAACACTTACCTAGTTGCGTAAATCTCCTCGATACATTTCATCCCATTGAAGATGCTCCTTCCAAAGCCCGGACTGTGAGGGCTGCCTCATTCCCGGCTGCTGTTCTGGAGTCTCCCTTGACTGGGTGTCTCACAGTTCCTTTTTCTGGGTCTCGTGTCAGACGGCACGAATCCCTGTCTTCCTCTTTTTATTTCGCCCCTTGGTTTATCGCAGGATGTCTTCCAGTAACTTCACCAGAATGTGTCTTTTTTCCTCTATGTTCCACCAGTCTGGCTAAATTAGAAATCATTTTCCTTCGTAGTTTTCCACAGCGTTGCTATAGAAAAGCTGGCTGCCTCTGATCCTTGGTCCTGTTCGTGAAAGATTGCCATTTCTGAAGGTCGCAGAATCTTTCCTTTGACCTCAGTGTTTTGAAATTTTACGGTGATGTACCTGGGCATAGCTTTCTTTTTATCCACCGTGCTGGGTGCCTTTCAATCTGAAAGAATGGCTTTGAGAATGATTTCCTCCCTTCCAGAGTATCTGTTACTCGGGGACGATAATCTCCTATCCTGGACTTTGTTTCTTTCATTGCCTTGGGAGGGGGCGGGGTTGGGGAGATGTCCTCAACTTTGTCTTCTGTCCTTTCTGTTGTGTTTTGTATTTTGTTGTCTTTCGTGTCAGATGGTTTTTTCAAGTGTCTGATGGTCCTTGACATCTGCTCCTACCGAAGAACTGAGCACCAAAAGGCTATTCAGAAAAGATTGCTGGGTGGACAGCCTAGAAGTTGGGAGGGAGGAAAAGGCTTGCATCCCAACAAGCTTGAACGTGACCCCCTTGGTTTCAGTTAGGTGTTGGTGTTGTGCCTTTCTTCCTGCAGGCCTGCCTCTGCTGTGAGAGCCTCTGTTTCACCCTCCGGGCTGCTGTTGAGGTGGAGGGAGGGGCGTACCCGGGGGAGCAGAGTGCCGGGGAGGGGCCCCCCGATCTAACTGTGCCTAGTAGACCTCAGCCAATCTCCCTGCTTTGGGCCTGCCTCTGCCCCCTG
The DNA here is from genome assembly GCA_004027735.1 of Carollia perspicillata. Lineage (NCBI taxonomy): Eukaryota > Metazoa > Chordata > Mammalia > Chiroptera > Phyllostomidae > Carollia > Carollia perspicillata. The sequence goes on from PVKM010004334.1 coordinate 23,567, forward strand.
TTTTCAGAGGTCCTTGTTTCAGCCGCGTCATCAGCCTCTGGGAGTTTCTGTGATGGTAGTCGGACTGCCGTCTACCTTCTAGTTCCACAGCTGCTTCACTCGATCTTCTGTTCCTTTTGTCCTTAGTGAATTTACCTTTACACAGAAGTCTCATGGTGATTTTTATCGGGGATAAATGGAGATAGATACATGAGAGCCATCACGTGCCAATTTTTAATTTTACACGGGCTCTTTACATCGCACTCAAAAGTCATTTCAAGGTTGATGAAAGGCCTGGATGTGGAAAGCAAAGTCAGAGCTTTCAGAAGAAAATACAGAAGTATATCTTGCATAGGAAAGGGGTTCTTTCAAAGGTAGGACAGAGATGATTTGACAAATTCGTCCATGTTAAGGTTAAGAACCTTTCATCAAAGGACATCATGAAAAAGTAAACAGATGCAAACTGGAAAAAGATTTTAGTAATGTGTAACTAATAAAAGATTCGTATTCAGAATACACACACATTCTGCGTGTTTGTATATCCTCCAACTCCGTAAGAAAGACCATATAAAAAATTACATGAGTACTTTGAGAGGAAACGCAAATGGCTCCTAAGCATATGAAAAGTTGCTTAGCCTCATTATTCACCAGGGAAATGCGAATCTAAGCATAGGAAGTGTTGGCGAGAACGTGGAGCGACGGGAGCTTCCATGCACCACTGGCAACATTTTAGAAGACATTCAACAGCCACAAGCAAAGCCGAGTGTAATACACACTAGAACCCTATAATTCCACTGCTCAGATTGTACCTTAGAAGAACCCACGGCATTCTGGGAGGCAGATACAGGACCACTGGCGTCAGCGTTGCTGTGACGGCAGAAACTGGAAGCATCCCAGAAGGCCCTGTGGCAGTGCAGCTTCCGGTGGGCTAGACACTACAGCACTCCAAGGGGCAGTGTGGAGCCAAAGACACAGTCATGTGTGCCTAGAGGGATCACGTGCCTCAAGACATTTTTGGGGTCAAAGAGCAAGCTATAGTTCAAAAACTCAAAACTAAACAATAGATTGCGTAGAAATCATACGGAGCTGGTAAGAACTCTTAAGAAATTAAAAAAAAAAAAAAAGAACTCTAAGAAATGCTGGGAGTGATTAACACAAAACCCAGGAAAGTTAGGAAGGTGGGAGGAAGCAAAGAATAAGTTGTGATCAGTAGGGCATATGGAGACTTCTTAGTTTTCTGTTTCTTAAATGGGGGAGGGGATGTGTGGGTGTTCATTATGCTTCATACTGGACATGTATTTCATACACTCCTGTTTGTGAGATATAATTATGCATTAGGCAAGAGGAGTGATTGACAACAGAGTCTAGGCAGGAGACTCCAAGCAAACAGAGGCCTTGGTTTCGTCTCTGGTTTGGCAAATAGGAACTTGATTATAACAGGCAGTAATGAGCAATTTACTTTTTGGAGGCTAATTTAAAAGGTTTAAAGTGTACAGATTTGATTTGGTGGGGTAGCTGAGTTTATTAGAGCATTGTCACAATATGTTGAAGTTGCAAGTTTGATCCCTGGTCAGGGCACATAAAAGAATCAACTAATGCCCTCGCTAGCATGGTTCAATGGATTGAGTGCCAACCGGCAAACCAAAGGGTTACAGGTTCAATTCCCAGTGCGGGCACATGCCAGGGTTGTGGGCCAGATCCCCACTTGGGGGTGTGTGAGAGGCAGCCACACATTGATGTTTCTTTCCCTCTCTTTCTCCTTCCCTGCCCCTCTAAAAACAAATAAAATCTTTTTTTAAAAAAGAATCAACTAATGAATACATAAATAAGTGGAACAACAAATTGATGTTTCCCTCTCTCTAAAATCAATGAGTAAAAATTAGGTAAAGCATACAGATTTTATTTTCCTTTTACAAAACCTTTTCTAAGTGTATAGAAGTGAGTAGTTTATTGGAAAAATTGGTCCTTTTTAAATCCACTTTACCAGCTGGTATCATCATTGGCTTTTGAAACCGATTATTAGTCTTACAGGATTTTCTTTTTATACTTCACCTCTTCGTGTGCTTGGCCTGGGTTTGGACTGATCCTGAGAAGCAGGCACAGAATGGTAGATACATTTCCAAAGTTTGTGTTGGGCTTTTGAGGCAAAAATCAGTAACTACTTCTCTTCTTCGTGTGCTTTAGCTCAGGTTCAGATTGAAGGAGACTTCCTGGCGTGTTCCTTCTCTATACTCGAGGAGCAGCCGATGGACATGCTTCTGGGACTGGACATGCTGAAGCGACATCAGGTAATTGAGCCTCACTGGCTTTTTGCGCTGGCCTTTTGTATGTGGTGTGGTTATTACTGCAGCGTTTCTCGTGGCCGCGTGTGCTGGGACACCAAGAAGTGTGACTCTTCAAACCTGGAAGGGTCTTTAATTGATGGTGATGTCATGCAAAGTTTGGATTTATGTGTAAGTAGAAATGGAATCTCTCACACAATCTCTCTGAATCTTAAATCGTGCCATCTGTCTTGAGATTAAAAAAAGGCAGTGGTTCCCTTGCGTAATTTTTAATTTCTAATTAGAGTTCAGGTAATTCTTTGATGGGTTTGTAGGGGAGTGTAGGTAACACACAACGATGATTTTGTTTGAGTGTAGGTTTCAGACACCCTTAGTAGCTGGCCAACAACACTTGGGAAGAAGAGCTTCAGGACTGAGGGAGAAGGTGTGCCTTAGATGTTGGGAAGAAGAATGTTTACTACAGGGAGAATGGTTTATAACTATATTCATTGGCAGTGAAATTTGTATTTCTACTCTGATGCCTAATAATTTCTTGATAGATAAACAATTCCCAATGACGAAGCAGTTAGTGTCCACTGGGTATGAAAATTTTTCACAAGTTTCATATCTAGTTGATATTTTTGTCACTAAATTTCTATAAAATGTATATTGCGTTGAATCAAAGTGTAGAACTTTGAGTAGAAGGAATGAGTTAATGCACCTATAAATAAAACCTATTTTATTGTTAGTATCTTTCCTTTTTTTTAGTCATGGTATAGACCAGGACTCTCCAACTTTATAGATACAAAGCATATATCTGGGTAACTGTCCTGTATTAATTATGAAAATACACAGAAAAGTATGAAGTACAGAATCGTTTTATAGAGATTACCTTTCCTACATATCACTTTTTTGAGACTATTAGTACAGAATTTAATTACAAGCTATACTTACACAAAAAATGAAAAGCAAGATGTAAAATTGTATAAATGGTATGTCTCGATTTTACAAGAAAAAGTCACATGTTTATAAAAGGCAGGGCCACACATTATGTCTGGCATTTTTCCAAATTTTGCACAATGAACATGTGTTACATTTAAACTTATAAATGAATATACAGCGCTATTCATGCGCTATACAGCGCTATTCATGCGCTATACAGCGCTATACAGCGCTGGTGTGGCTCAGTGGATTGAACGCAGGCCTACGAACCAAGGGATCACAGTTCAATTCCCAGTCAGGGCACATGCCTGGGTTGTGGGCCAGGTCCCCAGTTGGGGGCGTGTGAGAGGCAACTGATCGGTGTATCTCTCGCACATTGATGTTTCTCTATCTCTCTTTCTCTCTCCCTTTCCCTCTCACTAAAAATAATAAAAATCCTTTATAAAAATGTTTAAAATTAAAGAAATGAACATACATTGCATTAGACAAATAAATATGAACTATCATATAGAGATTATTCTGATATAAATTTTAAATGTTAAACAAATGGGCCCTAGCTGGTATAGCTCAGTATATTGAGCACGGGCCTGTGAACCAAAGGGTTCCCACAAATGGCTATATTAACAATGTCACCTAGGTTAAGGTTTAAATTATTTTAGGTAAAGTCGTTTTGAACTGTCTCTGTCAGTGTTGCTCCTTGTGAATGGAGTTCTACATTGAGGATCATAATTTTTCTGCACGGTGTCTTACCTGCTATCATCGGTCTTTGGTTTCCTCCTCCTAAGTGTTCCATTGACCTCAAGAAAAACGTCCTCGTGATCGGCACCACAGGCTCACAGACCAGCTTCCTTCCTGAGGGAGAGTTGCCAGAGTGTGCCCGGTTGGCATATGGGGCCGGGCGAGAGGAGATGAGGCCAGAAGAGATTGCAGACCGAGAACTGGCAGAAGCCCTTCAGAAATCCATACAGGATGCAGGTACCTGCAGTGGCTGGGCGCTGGGGGGACTGCAGCTGTAGAGGGGTGGGGACCCGAGCAGCTCGTGGTCAGTCTCCTCGTCCCGTCAGATGTGTTCTGTCCTCTCCCCGCCTCCTTCCGTCTCGGAGTACAACAGAGAAACCTGGCGTTCCGGCAGGTTTCGGTCAGGAAGCAGCAGTGCATTGCCACGTGCAAGGTAGACTGGGGAGTGGTTTGCTCAGGCGCATTTTGGTAGGCTTCCTGAAAATCGTGTTCTTTTTTTCCCCCCTAAAGAAAATCCTAACTGTAAGCAGATACTTCCTTTTGAGTTCAACAGCATCGCCCTGAAGATGCCCTTCCCTTTTTGTGAGTCCATTTATTTTGAAGAGTAGCATTGTCCCTGTGACTAAGGAGCCCGAACATTATTAATAATCTGCTGAAAGTGCTGCCACCGAAGACAGAGCACCAGCAATCGATACAGTGTTGAGCTGTTAATGAGGTCACAGTAGTGTGTCATTGGGCCAAATTGCAGTGAAGCTACCTAATACCTTTTGTCCCGAATCCAAATTGTAGCTTATTTCAATCTAAAGTCCAAGCCAGGTTTCTGGGTGAAACGCAGGGACATGGTTTTGCTGAAGTCCCATTTCCATGGGATCGCCACTGTTGCCCTGTCTGTCACAAAACAATGGGTCGGGGATGCACTTTCCAGAAATTGAAGAAAATTAACTTTTAAGTTCGGGTTATTTTAAAGTCTTGAGCTGTAATTATTCATCAGTGACTAATAATATCACATGTTGCATTTTCTGATACAATAAAGTGGATTGGAACTACAACCTCAGGCAATAGCTTTCTTCTAAAGACAGAAAAAATAAGAACTTTAAAATTAAGCATCCAGATTGTGCCAGTGTTTCTTACGGGAGAACGTCCAGTGGGTCAGCCGTAACCCTCTCCAGGATGGGCGTGGACAGCGGATGGGGCCCTCCGCGCTGGCCTTGCGCACCGTCTACTCCTCCACCGTCTCGTAGCTCAGTGTAACATGTAAAGTGCAGTTTCGAATGTGACTGAAGCATTTTGTAGGAAGGGGAGAGTTTTGATCATCCAGACAGAGAATGAATTCATAGTTTTAATCTTCCCTGAAAGGCAAGCTTGAATGAGTTTGACATACCTACTTAGAAGGTTTTTATATTTTCTTAGTACCTTGTCAGCTTAGTTGTAATACTATGTATTCAGTAATGAAATAGGATATACTATCATTTTGTGAAATCTCCACCCCCCATACAGTTTTGGTGCTTTCTTTTTAAGAAACGCTAGCTGATAGTAGTAGTGCTTTTTAAACTAATAGTAGTTACTCTCTTAGGGTAATTACCTTTTATTTTAGAAGTTTAGGAGATTAAAACAGAAACCACAAATGTCTTTAGGCACAGTGAAGGAGATGTACCAATTTTAAAAGATTGAAAAGAGGAAATGGCTCTCTACACGTGTGACCTTGTGTTACTGATGTTGTTTTGGCTGTGCTGATTCTTGTCATGTTTAAATAATGAAGTCATTCTGCAACATCGTGTTCTGTTTGTTTGGGACATTGACTTCCCAATATCATCAAAATCGAAACTCTGGACATTGTAAATGAAAGTATTTTTGTTAAAAAATGTTTCTTTGGTAGCAACCCTATACCAAAGTATCTCTATCTTTTCTATCAGTTGAAAAATGATTCAGAATAGGAGCCATATCTGATGTTTTCTAAAAACTGATTAAAAGATAAAGAGGTTAAGCCAGGATAATCAGGTTTGGTTGTATTTCTTCTAAAAGTAAATCTCACCTGAGAAAGAAACCTGGAAGTGACAGTTACGTGTGTTCACTGCCCCAAGTCCACACGACGGTGTCCGCGTCACGTGGTCCATACTCCCCACCTGTCTCGTGTGTTTGCCCATGAGTTCTCTGTCTGTGAAATTAATTTCTTTCCAAGTTCTATTAAAAACCTGTTGAAGTTAACACATGACTTTATGTATTATGAGAGAGTTAAAGCAACCGACAAATCTTTGATGTTCAAACTGCGGGAACATCCCCCAGCTTTGCCTCTGCCGGTTCCTGATGTTAAAGATGGCAAAGGAATGGAGACTGTAACCCTGCATGCTGTGTGGTTTGCATTGTTAACCCGAGTTTGCTTGTCTGTTTCCTAATTCAAACAGAGCGTCAGAAGCCATGATGCATGTAGTGTGTGTGTACTGCAGCTGGAGTGGGCCCCAGACCAGGTATTTATAGCCACTGCGTTCAGCCTCCATCCAGTCTTCGTCAGTGGTCTGTGTCTGCAGCACTTTCGGAGTTTGCATCCAGCATCCGCCATTCCACTTGCTTCATCTGGTTACAACTAGCCTGCATATATGTTTGTATGTTGGCATACATCTACAAATCCAAGCATAGTTTCCTGTTTAAAAATTTATCAGTGATTGGAGTGGTCCAAGGGTGGGGACCCCAGTAAAAACTGTCCATCTGGCCGTTGTGAATATGAGCTCAAGAATGTCAGCATCCCAGCTGGTTGCTGTTGGAGATGACTGGGCTGTTAGGGACTTCGTAAGTCCCTTCTGAGAAGCTGCACACAACTGCCTGGGGTCACAGGAGCAGGGATTTTCACGCTGTGAAAGGAAAAAGGGAAATAGGCCAGGTGACTTGTCCAGGGTCACAAGAGTCGGCAGTAAAAGCTGGACTAAAGTTTTATTCTCTCAGCAACAAGAGCTGAGACTGCTTCTGTCTGTCACTGTCAGCCTGCGTGTGTTGGCTGATGCATCCAGAGGAGGAAAAGTGGTCTTTTAAACTGTCAGCCTAGGACTTCATAGGGGCTTGCAGGCTGGTTGTAATTAGATCCTTAGAACTTAATTTCTTCTTTTTCTTGTAAGGATGTGTTGAAAACAGGCATCGTTTAATTATTCTTAATATCCATTGTCCTCATCATCTTTTCCTATCCTGTGGTACTGACCCAGTCCTCCCCTACATTTAGGACTTAGGCCAGTGAAACTGACCATCTCAGCTACAGGAGGACTGTATGCTGCTTTCATAGTGAGTACAAAATACGTTCAGGCCATGTTCACCTTGACCTCACCCAGTTGTTACAACCGTCATACAGTTGCCGGAAAGCCATTATCCAACTATAGCTCCCGTACCCCCCACTGCTGGCATGGTGATTTCATTACAATGTGAAATTTCACAGTGATTCAGTATTGAGTCCTTTTCAGGTTCAGCCTTAGAGATTATTAAATAAAACTAGTAACTGTGTTTTTAGACTGTAATGGAAATAGTTTGCGGTGAGAAAATGCTGTTTTCCTGTTTACCCATAAACTATAACTAAGATCATTTCATAAGAAGTAAGTAACTTCCCTAGCATAGCTTTATATTCTCATGCTGTTAACCAGTGTTGGATTAGAATGATCAACAGCCATCTGAACTGGAACTGCATTGCTTCATGGCTTCTAAAGTCAAGGTCAAGCCCCCAGTTGGATGCTAACGTATAGCCTGAAGCAGTTGAGTTGCATCTGCCCAAATAGACCTCATTGTGAAACCCTTGTTGTTGCCAGCCTTGGATTTTTAAAGATCTTATAACAATTGCATAGAGGTCAGGTTTTTGTTTTGTTTTGTTTTGTTTTGTTTTTTAATGTTTATTGATTTTTAGACAGAAAGGGAGGGAGAAAGAAAATCACCAATGTGAGAGAAAAACATCAGCCCTGGCTGGTGTGGATCAGTGGATTAAGTGCCAGCCTGCGAACCAGAGGGTCACTGGTAGTGCTCCCAGTCAGGGCACATGCCTGGGTTGCAGGCCAGGTCCCCAGTAGAGGGTGTTCAAGAGGCAACGACACATTGATGTTTCTCTCTCTTTCTCCTTCCCTTCCCCTCTCTCTAAAAATAACTGATAAAAAATGTTTTTTAAGTGAAAAGAAAGAAAGAAAGAAACATCAATTGGTTGCCTCCCATATGCATCCCTACGGGGAATCGAACCCCCAACCTTTTGGTGCACCAACCAATTAAGCCCCACTGGCCAGAGCCATAAAAGATCAGGTTTTAACTGGATCAGTGGCAAAACGAAAGTTAGGACTGGTGTTTAGTGACATGATGGTTACAGTGAGTTAATGTTTTACTCTGCTGTCTTGTGTGACTGATCAGAAAGTTGCAGTGGGTGTAAATCATCATAGCCCATGAAAAATGACCTCCCTCCACAGCCCAAACTACCCCCCCCCCATCGCCCTGCCCTTAAAGTACTTAACTGGTCTTACTTAATTGTACTACGTTAGTGTGATAAAGTAACTGACAATCTTTTTCAAGTTACATTATGTGATAAAATGATGATTGGCATTTAATCTGCTTGATCTTTAGCTTTACTTTTGTTCTCCGAGTCAGTGCTCACATAGTTTTACTATTATTTTTGGAAGTTTGGATAGAAATAAATAGCATATTTACGTCTCTGTCTTCTGAAGGTCCCCAAGCGTAACATTCTTCTTTCTCTTTGTGATTCCTGCTCTGTCCCAGATACACCCGGTTTTAGATGTCTCATTTATAACTTCGGGGTTCACACTTGAAATGCTAAAAGTGCATTGGCAGGAGAGTGCAGAAAGCTTCAGAATTTCTAATGCACCTGAGAATCACTCGAGAAGCTTACAGAAAATGCAGATTGCTAGGTTTAGTACCAAGGATGGTGTCTCAGAATCTGTGCACTTAGCAGACACCCCAGGCGATGGCAGGGGAAGCAGTGGAGGGCACACCGGGGAAGCCATTCCAGGGTTCTGAACTCTTCTGAGGGCAGAGATGCGTAAATGTCCTTCAGTCTTGAGTGCTAACCCCAACGTTTTGTGGGTGTTCATTAATGATACTCAAAATAGTGAATTACAACAATGCCTGTGTTGTTAAAAATATGCCTGCCTCTTATTCTGATGCTGTGATGTTAAATTGTCTGCCACAGTGGGAGTGGTTCTTGTATAAGTCTATGAATATAAGCAAACCCAAGTTTAAGGACCTGATTTAGTTCAGTCTGTTTAGATTTGTATCCTCTGATAACTTAGCGGCCTTTGTAACCTGTGAATCTCTTTTCCTTTCCCTTTTGTTCCATCTAGAGAAAAGCGGTGAAGAAACTACCTCACTGGGAATGTCATCATTACCAACTTCAGAGGGGTGTGACCATCCAGCCCGTCCTTCAGGACAGAGTCCTGAGATCGGTAATCCTGCGGGTCTTGCTCACTCTGTCTCTGCTTCAGTCTGCCCTGTCAAGCCCAGCGACCCGGACAGCACCGAGCCTGCAGCTGGGAAGGCCTCGGATTCTACTGAATTCCAGATAGCCTCTGAAAAGAAAGAGCATCTTTCCCCCCAGGACCTTGCCGATCACGCTCCTTCAGCAGACAGTGCTCTGGCAGCCCGGAGTCCAGCCACGCATGTGCAGAATTCACTCGGAGAAGCCACTGTCGCAGATCATCTGGAGAGATCTGCTGAAAGAAGCACTCGGAGCCTCCAGTCTCATCTCCACACAGGACAGGAAGTGTGTGTCCCAACTACTAGGATGCAAGAAACACAGAGGTTTCCAGGTGAAGAAGGTTGGCATCCGGCATGTGGGGATCCGAGTCGAGTGACTGGCCTTCAGCAGCACGAGGAACCGGGGAATGCACAGCATGAGGGTCTACCACAGAACATGCCACATGACCAAGAACACCTTTGTGTCACAGGGGACCTTGAACTTCTTGGAGAAGAGCAACAGAGTCAACCAGAAAGTATTGATGCGGAAGCCACAATGAAAGGAGACGGGCTACAGCAGAATGCGGACCTTCAGTGTACACGGAGAAACAGTCTGCCTTCCGAATGCCGCGACTGCTCAGATTCAGAAACACTCATGGAGGTGGATACAGCTGAACAGCCCCCGGGCGCTGTGCTTAATTCAGCAGATGGTCAGAATGCCAGTGTCGGGAATATCAGTGCATCGGATACCACCTTGGATAACCCCTCAATGGAAGTGGAAACATCAAAGTGCAACACTTCATCTGAAACTTTGAGTAGTTCCATTTCCACTCAGAACTTACCGTTCCCAGGATGCAGTGTGGAAATGTCTGGAAGAAATAAAGAATGTGGGGATTGCTCCCCCTCGGTAAGTCAGTGTGGCAGTTGTCAGCCCTATGTGGAGGCAGCAGAGGGATCTTGCTCATCTATAACAGCAGCCTTGAAGGAACTTCATGGACTGCTGGTCACCAGTAGTAAACCAGCTTCAGAAAATACCTCTGAAGAAGTTACCTGTCAGTCACAAACAGTAATTGACGGCCAAACAGGTTTTGGGATCTTTTCTGAGAGATGGATCCAAAATGAGCAGCTTACAGCTACCCAGACCGAACTGTGTTCTCAAGTCTCCTTCCATCAGGCCATGTCTGCATCCGTGAAGGCAGAAGAATTAACAGACACTTCGACTGGCTCTGGAATCGAAGACGTAGAAAATACTAACTTCAGGGGTCCAGGTGATGGCCTATTAACTGGTAAGAAAGGTGTCCCCGAGTCTAGGGAATCAGTAAATGAGAGCAGTTCTGTCACCCTCACCTCAGATAAAACGTCTAATCAATTACACTGCACCTTAGGTGTAGAAATTTCACCCAGACTTGTAGCAGGTGAGGAGGATGCACTCAATCAGACTTCGGAGCAAACCAAGTCCTTGTCATCAGATTTCATATTGGTTAAAGAGTTGGGTCAGGGCACACAGAGTCCAGTGACAGACAGGCCTCAGACCAGAGAAGATGTCTGTCCTGAAGCCACAGGGCCACTTGAATTGGAGCCACCTACCAGCTACCCACCGTCAAGTCCCTCCGTTCTTCCGCCCTTCGTTTTTCCTGCCGCGGACATTGACCGGATTCTCCGTGCCGGCTTTACTTTGCAGGAAGCGCTTGGGGCTTTGCATCGAGTTGATGGAAATGCAGACCTTGCACTCCTTATTTTGCTAGCAAAGAACATTGTAGTTCCTACGTAACCATGGAAAAGTGGGCTAGACCGTACTCCATTCCCTAAAAAAAAGCTATACACACACACACTCTCACCACATATGCAGTATATGTAGAAACCTGCGAGCAGAATGTTGAGCCAGATTTTTTTAAAGATTTTTTTCAGCCAAAGTAATTTATGATCTCTTGTCTGATGATTTTGTCTATTCTATTTGTTAAAATTTGGGCCTTTTAAAATGTACTGGCAGTCTGTGCATACGAAAGCTTTTTATTCTCATTAAGATGATGTATTCTGGAATAAAACTGATGATTTCGTGTCCAGCATACCATTTAGAATGAGAGTGAATGCCTCGAGGAGCAAGAGCCCTGAGAAACCCCACCATCCGTGCAGCTAGGAGCAGATCGAGCTCACAGGCTGTGTCCGTGTTGTAGGCACATCGGTCATGGCTCATCGGTTCCATTGTCACTTCACGAGTTCAACCACATGGTTTGGGTCTTCAGAATTCTCCTCAGTGCTCTGAGTATCATGATTCATCAGTTATAACGAGACACTGGAGAATAATTGAACAGTATCTCCTAGTGTGGTACGTTATTATTCGTGTGGTTAGGGTTTGACATTTTAGAGGGATGAATCAGGAGGATTTAGAACTTGGGTTCCTTTGTACATCACAGGCTGCTGCATGGATTGCCGCGCAGCCTGGAGGGGGCGCTGTGGGGGAAGTCACGTAAGAGTGAAACATGGTGCTACCCAGCTTTTTTTTTTTAATCCTGCAATTCAGTCTACAAATGTGGTGATGTTTCAAGAACTGTGAGTGAAAAAGAATGACCCAAACCTTGGAATTTCCTAGAGCTCGGGGTTGCTGGCATCTCACCCATTGTACCTCAACCCTTAATGACTAGCGATGATCTGAAGTGCAGCGAATGGGTTGGTGGCCTGCAGTTCGTTCCCTTTCTAAACTCAGCTTCCACTAGGGAGTTGTTCTAAGGCTCAGTCCGAGCTGTGATCTGAGGGAAACAGTGAGGTGTGAACCTTGTCGCTGGTTCATCTCGGTGGTTAGAAGGGTCTGTCTGTTCAGACAGAGAGTGTGCTCAGTGGCCCTGGAAATAGTCATTGCAGTTTCGGGCTCAAGTGGCCTTGGTCGTGTATTCCATCCCTTTTCTTTCCTCAGGAGTTTTTTTTTTAAGCAAGATTCGTCATATTTGTGTTTACCATGTCAAGTTAGAGTGGGGCATAGTATATTGATGTCCTTACTGTGGCCTTTTTAAACATGAAGACTCGCCCTCGGAAGTCATTGTCCTGTGGGCCCCACTGTGCAATAATCCTAGGGGATAGATTTTCCAGCGTTTCCCACCCCGGACTGCTTTCTTATGTCCCTAGCAGGAAATGTTGGGTTTTATTGAAAAGAATTTTCAGCATGATAATTCCCAGTTCCATCTTGCAGTGTGTTTGAAACAGCAATTTATGAGCTTAGTGTTGAATGATTTTGTCTTAAAGTCTGACTCTCTTTGAAAGCTTATTTCCATCAGAATTTACGTCACTGAGCACAATCAGAATGGAGGCTTGTATCTCAGGAGTTTTTGACATTCAGTTTGGGGCTAAAGGCATCTCGCTTCTGCCCTATCCCCTCTTTCTTTTGGCTCTGATATCGGTGCGTGTGTTGGGAGACTTGAGTGATGTGACGGGAAGTCCCCTAGACTCATCGTGACCCTCTGGGGTTAGGAAACAGTTTGCAGAAGTTGTAGTTACTGTTTCCAAGAGGGCTCCCAGAACAACGGGTCGGCTGGATTGTCTTTAAAGTGTTCTAGACAATCACATACTGCAGACCCTTTTGCCTGCCCTACCCCAAAGACGTCAGACGCACTAGGAAACTGCTCAGAGGGTTCGGTCAGCCGACTCTGAGGGCTGACCGTCAGGAAGCAGTTGAAGCTGTCTGGTCGAACAAAGTCTAGTGGCAGTGCAGTGCGTCCCTGCATTCGCTTTATGGGTGGTGACTGGGAATTTATTCGAAGCCTATAAATCTTTAGGGCCACAGAGTGGGGGGAAGAATTCACCAATAACAAGATTACTCCCCAAAGTCCTGTATGAAGATGGGCCTCGCAGCTTTCTGGGAGCGAGTGGCGTATACCATCAGAGCCTTGGCCTCTGACTTCTCAGTGTGTAGGCGGGAATCGGTCCCAAAGAGGGGATATGGACTGTCAGCCCGGAAAGGGCTTCATTGCAAAAGTGTGCATATTTATTTTCGGTAGAACATGGATTGGGCTTATAGGTGTACATGAGTTCTTGTTAGGAATACTTTGAGTTTGACCCACTTGCCAAATATCTTTGTCCTTTTTCATCATTTATTTCCCAGTATATAATTGCTTTTTATTTTTAAGATCTTATTTTCTGTCCTTCATTTGTGTGAAAGTCAAGTTTGTTGATGTTGTCAGGGTTTTGAATCATTTGTAAAGTCAGCAGGGCTAGAACACAAAGGGAATTAAAGAACACGACACTAGTCAACCTTCATTAACCAGCTTTTATTCCAAGTGCAGAAATTAGAGAATAACTTTTCCAAGAGTAAGATGAAGTCTTGAAACTCCTCTGGTTGCCAGCGGAACTGGTAACAGCCATTCTAACCAGTAATGGGCCACTTTGCTGGCCAGCTCTCTGGCTAGTGCTTACCTCCAAGGGCGGTCTCAGTTTATTCACCAAAGAAAGAAGATTTTTGGGTGTAACTTCTGCATTTTCCCTTAAGTTGGTTGCTGTGTGCACGAAAGTGCGTGGTAGGCAGATGCCGACGTCTAGGTTATAGATTTCGCCCATTGAAGGGCATCGGGACGATCCCTGCCTGCACCTCCCGAGGCCTCCAGACATCAGCGGGCACCCTTCGCCGCACAGTTCGGGCCTTAGCCATAAACACAAAGACTACCAGTTACTTGGCAAAGGGAACTGAGTAGATGGTGAGTGCGTGTTAAAACTCATTTGCTTGCAGCCTACCCTATGTGTTTCTTCCCAAAACACTTCTCCAGCAAGAGGGTTGGTTGCATAAAAATGGACAGATACATGAGGCTTTGTGTCACTGGTTTTATAACCATTTCCAGTGGAATCTGCCTGTTCTTTCCTTATCAACTTCTGTCTCTAGTAAAAGCCATAAAAATTTAGTGTGTTTAACCACTGGCTGTTGTGTATATATAGATGTGTGACTGATGACTATGTTCCAGTTAACGTTACGTAGATCAAAAAGACAATTTTCACATCTGCAGACACAGCCTTCACTTGGGGCTCTTATCTCACCCTGTACATTAAAAAGCCAGCTTTGCAAACAGCTGGCCGGGAGAATCACAGTGCTTTCTGATTTTCTTTTCTTGTCTGTGTGACACCCGCCCTGAGGGTAAACAGGATAATTGTGCTGTTACCTGCCCCAGAGTTGTTAACACGTCGTGAGAGAAACTGACTGGTTTATGCAGTCTGCCTCTGTCTCGCACAGATACCAAAGGGCCAGGTTTCTGCTTGGACTTCAGGGACTTAGTGTACTCTGGCCGAACTAGAAACGGACAGTTTCCCTTCTTAGAAGATGAACATTACCTTAGCAGTTCCATAAGATAAAAAGCTTTTTCTCCGGAAGAATTTAATATGCCAATTCCTCTCAACAAAGTGAATTCAAAGCATGTCCTTGAGAACTTGGGAGTGTAGAATCATGGCTCAAGTGCTGTGCCCTGGTGGTCCCTTGGTGGGTGCCACTGGGAGTTCATTGAGTAAACTGAAGAAGGTAGGGGTGAACCGTCGACGGGCTTGATTTTCTCTTGTGCCTTAGTCTCTCCAAGTAGCAGAGGCATCACATTTTGGTGGGAACTGAAAATGGAAGTAAAGGGGGGCATGCATTGAGAGCTGCCCTCCTAAAGACCATGGGCACACGTCGGGCGGTCCTGAGGCTCACCTTTGTTCATTCAGAATTGTCCCACACCAAATCATTTGGTGGAACGGGGAGGGGGGCGGGGGGATGGTTTGCAGGGTAGAAGTACAGGTAAATGGAAGATAATCCTAAACATGCACCAGTGACAGTCAACCTTTCCTTCCATCAGCCCCCAGAGCACTCAGCTGCTCTGGGACACTGACCCTCTGGGCCAGCAGCACTTAGTGGATCTGCAGGGTTGGTGGTTTTAAAGCCTGAGTGCAAGGTGTGGAAATGGGGCTCTAGAGCAGGAAATGTAGCGAGGGTGTGGGACTGGATGATGGGCACCATTTATAAGAATTCGGTACTCTAGCAGATCTTTCTACAGGACAGCTCCATCAAAAGGACTTTTTCAAAAATATTTTTTTATTCTTAGAGAGGGGAAGGGAGGGAGAAAGAGCAAGAGAAACATCCATTTGTGGTTGCCTCTCCCGTGGCCCCCACTGGGGACCTGGCCTGCAACCCAGGCATGTGCTCTTGACTGGAATCCAACTGGTGACCCACGCTCAATCCACTGAGCTACACCAGCCAAGGCAAAAGGACATTTCTTTAACCCATCATTCAAAATGTCACCATGAATGTAATCTTGAAGCATACAGGGAGAATTTTTGGCTTTAGTAACTTCGGAGGTTTACAATGAGCTATGTACTGGTGATGGGTAATCTCGACCCTCGGGGCTCCACCCTGTGGGGTATAGCTGATGTTGTAGGGCGCGGTCTTGTGGAATGAAAACTGCAGGGGGAACGGTTCAAGGGTGTAGGAGTTAGAGAATACTTCTTTCACCTAAAAAATCTAAACAAACTACAAAACACCTGGAGTGGAGCTGTGGAATACAAAATTAGAATAATTTTTACAGAACTGTAGCTCTTGAAATAGGTACCATAAACTTTTCATTAGCTGACTTGAAGGGGCATGCTGGGATGTTTTCCTGGGAAATACATGTCCGATGGGAAATGATGCAGATCACCAGGAGTTTGTTTTATACAACCTTGAATGAATGAGTCTGTGGCATAAAGAAAAAGGCAGGCAGATCGGTTTGTTTCTAAATTCCTTCGGTCTGAGGTTACCCGATGCTGCCCAGACACCTTTTTCCTTCCCTGAAGGCTCCGCAGCTGAGTTAGTGCCACCCGAGACCTTTCTCTGAAGGATTCTGTTTCCACACTCTGTTCGCCTAATCATTCTTCTGAGATAGCCCTGGTGGTAGAGCAACTCGACATACTAATTGCAATTGCTTTTTTCACTGTATTGACGATGAAAGTTATTTTGCTCATTTTAATTCAAAATCGCATCTTCATGGCAAGTTGGGCCAATGGCCTTTGCACTCAAGTAAGGTTTGTTTACTAGAATTATAGCCATATTTGGCAAATCTTAACAAATAGAAACTGCTCTTTTTTCCCCTTCCTTGTTCTTGCAGTGGCTCATGTATGTTTTCCTGACTTTTGACGCTTTGAGACTACTGCATCTTAGAAGAACTGGGCTGATTGGCAAGACAGGCATGCCAGTAGCTCAGTCTCTCCCATAATGCTTTGGTTTCGAGAGTTGGAAAACTCTGAGAACTTAAGGGAACCAAACTCAGGAATCCCAAAGTTGGCTGCATTGTGCCCTTGGCGTAGGGGCTGGACATAGAACCAATCTGCAGCTGAGTGAACTAGATGCATTTGGATTTGAGTTTTTGTCACACAATGGAAGTGTAAGTCAGCTCTAAATAATTAAAACACTTTATTTTATTCTTTTTTTAATAGGAACTTTCTGAAGAAAAGTGATGTTAAAACATTTGATATTTAAGACAATAAAGTTTTTATCATAAGACTCTTGTTGGACCAATTTCTTTTAAGTTGAGATGGCTGATTACCTTTTATCCCTGTTTCTCTCTCCCTGCTCCTTTAAAGAACTTCTGCCCAGGCTCTGTGATTTGCCAGGTGCCTCAACTCCAGAAGAAATGGGCATCTGCAAGCCATCGAAGTAACTTTGAAATGACCACAGCAGGATAGCTGCCTGCTCGTGTGTAAGATGTGCATTTCGTGGCTCTGCGTGGGTAGCGGACACCCAGAAATAGACATAACACTGGTGATGGGGTATTGTGGCTTAGACTATTCTCCGGAGCCAGGCTGCTAGGGTTTGAATTCCAGCTTTGCCACTTACTAGCTCTGTGACTTTGGGTAAGTTGCCTAACCTTTCTATGCCTCAGCTTTCTCATCTGTAAAATAGGGGGTTACAGGGATTAAGCAAGTTAATGCATATAAAGCCCTTAGAAAATCACGGGCACGTAGCGAATGCTCATTAGATACTAGCTAGTATTCATTGTGTTGCCTAAGAGATTGGAGAATGCTAAAGGGAATTCCCAGAAGTTGGGCAATTCCGGCAGTCTGATGTGTGGGAAGAGAGGGCTTTGCCCCATGCAGTCCATGAAGGGTCCCCAGGCTGCCAGGGCTCTGCCCTCTTCAACGTGTGGCTTCCAAGATGCCTTTGCACCTGACATACCAGGAAAAGAGCGTTTGAGTGTGGCTTCCAAGATGCCTTTGCAGCTGACATACCAGGAAAAGAGCGTGAGTGTTGTTCATGGAAGTCTTTATACAATACTATGCCTGGGAGTGGTGTACATCACTTCCCTACCCATGTTGCACTGGCTGGAACTTAGTCATGTGGCCGTGTTACCAAACTGCCAGGGAGACAGATCTAATCCATTCGTGTGCCCAAGAAGCTGAGTGCAGTTCAGCGGTCAGCCAGCCGTCCTTCAGCTTCACCTCCCACGGACCACACATGCCTTTCCCCCAAGGAGAGGGCCCCATATCCCATCCAGACATGCCACTGACCTCAGTCCAGAATGCCCTGTGATGCCCTGTTCTCTCCAGGTCTCGACCGTGGCTTTTTATGGTTTGGCAAACAACTGGAGATGAGATACCTGCTCCTAGCCCATACATATCCAAGTGTTGGCACGGGCAGAACAACTGTGATAGAAGTTACGTAAAAGCGCTAAATTATCGTCCGGTACTGCTTCCCTGTCCACAGCTATGAGTGTCCCAATGGGATTAACCAAGCACAGCAGTCCTTACCTGTGGGTTTTGTCCTTTAAAAAATTAGACCTAGAGTGGCTTGGTTCCTCCTAGAGAGTCCCTAAAGCCGCCCTGTTGCCCTAGGGTATCTGAAATTGAAGTGCCCCGAGCCAGGAACCCTCTGCCACCACCACCTCCAACCCTGTTCCGCCATCTTCACTCCTGTCCCCAGAAGTAAAGGACCACTTCCTTCTTCCGGTTGCTCACTAAAACCTCGAGTACGTCCACAACCTGCATCCGATCTACTCTAAACCCTGTTGACTCCATTTCAAAATCTACTCGAAATCTGATCATTTCTAGAACCCCAGTCCCAGACACCCACCCTCTCACCGGGGTTATTGCAATAGGTGTCCCTGCTCCTGCCCTCGTCTGCCTACATGCTGTTTTTAGCACAACTGCCGGCATGGTTCTGTTAGATCAGGTCATGCCGCTCCCCAAAGCCCTTCAGTGGGTTCCCAGAATGCCTCCAAGGCCACTGTTCACCTCTCGGCCTTCACCCCTGCTCCCCTCCCCCACCCCACCCTCCACTCAGCTCTCAGACACCCATGCTTGACCTCGCCATGCTCTCTCCCGCCTCAGGGCCTTCCTCTGTGTTACTTCCTTAGGCTGGAACGCTCTTTCCCCAGATACCTTTATGACTTTTTCTCACTTCCTTCAGATCTTGACTCAAACAGCACCTCAGTAAGTCTTCTCTGGCTACTTTTCCTAGAATTACAGTGCCCATTACCTGACGCCCTCTGCATTTCGTGTCTGTGCCTTGTTTACTGTCTTTCTTCCCCATTAGAACGTGAAGTCCACGAGGGTAGGGGTTTATGTCTGTCCTTTTCATTACTGCTTCCCCAGTGCCTGGTACATAGTAGGTTTTGAAGGAGTAAACCCATGACCACAATTACACTGCCTCCGTTTCTCACTTACAAGGCCCTAAGGGGTTATACCATAAGTGGGGCGACAGAGCAGAACTGGGCCTGAGACCCAGCCAGCTCATTGAGGTGTCAGTTGGCAAGTTTCAGGGATTCTAGACCAGGGTAACTGCTGAGTTTCGGTTTCATGTGGATTTTAAAAGGTGACATTCTGAACTTAGTGAGTTTGCAGGCGTCCATGTGAAGTAGTACTTTTATCATACCCACGTATAAGACTCATTTGGATGCTGACGAACAGCCCCTCTCTGCCAATGGCTGGGCAGACTCACCGTAGTTCTTCATTGTCTTCCTAAAGTGGAAAGACCTAAATCAGACAGACATAAAGAGAAGCGGCCTTATATCGGCTCTGGTTCTCTCTGTCCTTTTAATTCTGTAGATATCTGAAAAAATTTTCCGCATCCCTGTTAAATTAAAAATTAATCAGGAGATATTCATTCAATAAACATTGAGTATCACATGCCAGATGGCATGAGCTGAGCAAAGGTGCATATTCACATGGACACTACAGCAGTCTCTGAAGAATGGCAACGAACAGCCCTGGCTGGTGTAGCTCAATGGATTGAGCACAGGCTGCGAACCAAAGGGTTGCCAGTTCGATTCCCAGTCAGGGCACATGCCTGGGTTGCAGTCCAGGTCCCAGTTGGGGCCACATGAGAGGCAACCACACATTGATGTTTCTTTCCCTCTCTCCCTCCCTTCCTCTCTCTCTAAAAAAATAAATAAATCTTAAAAAAAAAAAAAGAATGGCAACGAACAAAATGCTGGGTAGTAATACTTTCTATGATGAAAATTTAGTAGATTGGGCCTTGGCCAGGTGGCTCGGTTAGGGCATCATCCTAATACTCCAAGGTTGCAGGTTCAATCCCCAGTCAGGGTACATACAAGAATCAACCAATGAATGCATAAATGAGTGGAACGACAAAGTGATTCTCTCTGTCTCTCTCTCTCTCTTTCTTCTTCTTCTTCTTCTCTGTAAAATCAATACATAAAAATATTTTTAAAAATTCAGTAGATTGGCAAGCTGGAAGAGACTAGAGGCTACTTAATGTTGGGTAATCCACTAGAAAGTTCTGAGAAGCTAACCTTTGAGATTTGACTGGCAAGGCTCCTCCTTGCCAGGCAAGGATTTGGGATGTATGTTACGCTAGGCTGAGGGACCAAAAAGGCCAAAACGTTAGTAATGTATTACAAGAAAAGTTTTTATCTTGCCTGTGCGACCGTCCAAGAAAAGTGTTCCTGGTTAACAGGCAGCTCTCCTCCACACCGCACAGTGATTCGGGGAACCAGGCTCTTCACACCTGGTGAGCCTGACACCCTCTTTCAGTTCATCCTGCCTGGTGGAAGAAGAAACAGCACGGAGAAACCCAGCCTGGAAGTGGACCGCTTTCTTTCTGTGCTTGTTGCCCTGGGGAGAACTTGATGGTAGAGTCCTACCTGCTGCTGAGGAGGCTGGGAAATGTAGTGCAGCACTGCCTGGCTACACGGCTACCACTGCAGGCAGAGACCTTTCGGACTAACAGCTGAAGGCCTCTGCCACACTGGGAAGAGCATCCTCAGGTGTGTGCCCACTGGCACGTGTGAAAAACGGAAGGCTGGCAGGGACGGGCACACACCAGCCGAGAGATGAGGACACGAGGCAGAGAGAGCAGATCAGTGCTCCAGCCTCTCTCCTCTCTCCTTGGAGGCCAGAGGAAAGAGGATGGCTGTCATTCCAGAAGCTATGACAGGAAGCTGTTGGAGGCTTTTAAGCTGGGAGGTTGAATGATATCTCAATTTTCACCAACCCGTCTTGCTGACTGGACAGTATTGAGGAAGGAACTGGATCTTCAACATTTGAAGATAAAATCACCGAGATTAAAGCTGCCTCGTTTTGGTTTCCCTGGTCCTGGAGTTATGGATTTGCCCTCGTCGGTGACAGAGTTAAGGCACGGGAACCAGGCTGGTGCTGTTGCGTACAGCCAGCCCCTCTGATCTCCCTCTCTGAGGCAGGGACTGGCTTCACAAACCTGACGGCCAAGGAAGTACTTATTCCCTCCTCTGGAAACACAAACATATTTGCCTTGAGTTGGGGGCAAAGGGAGGAAAAAGAAGGAGGACGAGAAGAGGGAGGAGGAGGAGAAAAGGAACAATAACAACAACAAAATCATTTTTCCTGTGTCACTGATTTGGAAACTAAGACAGAGCGATTTGCTCGGGGCCCTGGCATGAGTCAGTGAAGGCTTTTGATTCCCGATGCCTCAGAGTCTCGTGCACTTGACATGTGATCAGCAAAGTCTTGTGCAATAAATGAATGGGCTTCAATTTTGAGTTTAAATGACTGCCAATAACAGGATTGATAGGCATCCTGGTTTGGGGTGCTTCCTTTTTCTTTTTTTCTTTCCTTTTTTTTTTTCCTGAGCTGTCCCATTTTTGCCGGGCAAGAATGGATTCCACATTTGAGCTCTAGACACGGGACAATTATCTGCATGTAAACACCCACACTTGGGCCCCTCCTTATTCCTGCAAAAAGTCTTGTGAGACTAAAATGTGCCTCTTCTCCCCACCCCGCCCCGCCCCACTCACGTACGCACGCACACGTTAGGAATTTGGTAGGCTGTGAGACCGGATGTTCTTCC
This sequence comes from Carollia perspicillata, assembly GCA_004027735.1. Taxonomy (NCBI): domain Eukaryota; kingdom Metazoa; phylum Chordata; class Mammalia; order Chiroptera; family Phyllostomidae; genus Carollia; species Carollia perspicillata. Next base: position 45,170 of record PVKM010004334.1, read on the forward strand.
TGAATGCCGTAAAAGGTTGGACGTGACCAAACCCAAGGTGTGAAGGCGCAAACAGTATGGCAGAAATTCCACCACCTCCTCACATCACAGGGATACAGCCAAGCGATGAAAATGCCTGTGGAAGCTGTCATGCGCCAGAGCACAGGTCAGGAAGCTGCTGCCCAGCAGAAGATGCTGCCCAGAAGCTGGCTTGCTACTTAACAGCAGTAGAAGAATCACGAAGCCAGTTGGTTGCACTTTGGGTCGGATGGATTCTCACGAGCCAGGGCTGCTGCCCACAGGTTGGGGCCCGCAGGCACCCTGACGTGGGTAGAGTCGGACGGGAGTGCGTCCAAGCAATGAGACTGGTCATTCAACCCAGCTTTCCTCCTACTTGCCACAAACACCTTCAGACAAACCGACCTTTTCTTTCCTCATTCAGAGTCCTGTGTCCTTGGCGCTCAGCCTTTTCTCTACCAGTCCGGTGGCTCCAGCCTCCAGCCCCGCCTGTCATTCTGCCCTTGCCCGGCTCCACAGAAGCTCTCTCTTATTTTCCTAATCTCAGTACTAATAAGAAAATGCCCTGCGTTGAGAGACATTGCTTCTTTCCTCAAAGGGTCAGACCAAAGGGGTCCCGTCCTAGAATAAGACGAAGAAGTATAAAGGGATCCTTAGCTCAGAAAAGGACACGAGTGGTTTCTGGGCTCTACCACCTGCTGTCTGATTTCAGGCAAATTACTTCCTTCCCTCGATTTCGTCTGCGGGAGAATGAGTGAGGACACGCGAGGAAGACCCAAAGCACTGAGTTCCATGCGTGCCGCAAGTCATTGCTCAGCGCATCATCGTCATCGTCCTCCCCGTGAACAATCCTTGCCCTACATCCCGAGGTGGAGCTAAAATGCAGCAACCCCAGTTTCTCAGGCAGCTGTTCTCATTCCTTTTCCCGACACATACTTGTGCCCCCTATTCAGTCACAGAAAACCAAAACAGTCCCCTGGCCATGTGGCTCCATTAGCTGGAGCGCCCTCCTGTAGGCAGAAAGGTCACTGTTTTGATTCCAGGGCAGGGCACATACCCAGGTTGAGAGTTTGGTCCCCAGTGGGGGCGCCTAAGAGAAGCAACCAATGGATGTTTCACTGGCACGTGGATGTTTGGCTCCCTCCCTCCCTCCTTTCCCCTGTCTCTAGAGTCCACAAATAGGTCCTTGGGTGAGGATTAAAACAAAACACCACAAAACAACCACCATCATCGTGGGTCTCTCCCAGGGAAACACAGGGATCGAGGGGGATCTTCAGGTGTGTAGGTGGTGAGGTCCGTCCAGGATCAGCTGCAGAGTTGGTGTGTCCCTCAGGTAGGGGTGATTGGGTCTGGGAGGCTGAGCGCTGGTCACCTGGGCAGAGGAGAGGAAGCACTGGGCCACTGAGGCAGGGAATCCAGGTCCCTTAAGAATGAAGAGGGGATTGCTCGTTCTGCAACAGGTACATATATTGAATCTTGTTGTAGACCTGAAACTAATGGCAATTATATCTCAGTTTTTGAAAGTGGCAAAGAAACTATATGTTGACGTTTAACAAAAGAATGAAAAGGAGAGAGGAGTACCAGGAAGACATTAATTTGGGCCCAGAGACGTGGAGGGGGCCAGGCAGGGGGCTGAGAACTCAGCGCAGACAGCGAGCTCGGAGCGGGGAGCGGGGAGCGGGGTGGGCCCCTGGGGTGCGGGCTGGCCGCAGCACCCAGCTCGAGGGCAGGAACGGGCCGGGGCTGTGGGTGAGCGCAGAGCGGGTGTTGGGGAGGCGGGAGGGACGAGGACCTGACAGTGGGGCCCGCAGGGGGAGCGTGCGGAGGGCAGGGCCCGGGCCAGTGAGGGCCAGAGGGCGCGGGCGGCGGGGGGCAGGTCGAGATGGGGTGCTGGGGTGTCCCGGGGGACCCGGGTCTGTTCACTGAGTGGGGCCGGGCGTGGCGGAGGCTTTGCGCTAAGGAAGGGGAGGGAGTTGTGGGGTCTCCAGGCTGAGGGGCAGGCAATGTGGGGGGCCCCTGGGTACCCGTCCGAAAGGACCACAGGAGGTTGGGGTAGCAGAGGGCTGGGGCCTGTGGGGACCCCGGGGTCTGTGGGTTGAGGGGGTCTCGGGGTCCCCGGGGTCTGTGGGCTAAGAGTCTGGGGACCCCGAGTTTGTGGGCTGATGAGAGTCTCGGGGTCGCCGGGGTCTGTGGGCTGAGAGGGATCTCGGGGTCCCCGCGTCCGTGGGCTGAAGGGGCGGGCCTTGGTCCCAGGGTCCCGGGGCTTGAGCGTCCCAGCCTTCCGCCGGCCGAGGCGCCGCCCCGCCTGACATCAGTTCCGCCGCCGCCCCGCCGCCGCCGCGCAAAGCTGCGGCCTCCATCCCCGCCGGGCCGGGCGGAGCGAGGGGCCGGGCGAGGCGAGGGGAGGGCCGGGCGGCGGGCGCCGGTCCCCGCGGCCGGCACGACGGAGCCCCCGCACGGCCGGCCGCAGCGGTTGGCGGCAGCCCCGGGCCCCCGGCGCGGGAAGCGGCGGCGACGGGGCGGCGGCGGCGGCGACATGGAGCCGCGGGAGGTGAAGGACCGGATCCTGGAGAACATCTCGCTGTCGGTGAAGAAGGTGAGCACGGCCAGCTCGTCCCGCCCGGCCCGACCCCTCCCAGCGCCCCCCCTTCCCCAGGGTGGCGCACCCGGACCAGGGTGCCCGCTGTCCTCGGGGACGCCGCCCTTGCCAGCCGCGGCCCGGGTGCCGAGGAGCCGCGGGCCGGCGGAGGGGAAGCGGGGCCACTCACGTGAGCGCCGCGGCCTCCGAGCTATTTTTAAAGAACAAAGTTGAGGTCAGCGTCCCCAGCCAGGCCCCGGGGCCCTGCGCCCCTTACAGGGGCCGAGACCCGCCAGCGTCCCCGCTCCAGCAGCAGAAAAGCCCCGAGAGGACCCCCCCGCCGCCGCGCATCTCTGGGCGGCATCCCTGCATCCTCGGTCGCCTGCGGGCTTGCCTCTCCGAGGGAGGGTCCGAGGCGTGGGGGGCGAAGGCCGGCCAGCAGCCGCTTCCAGTTTTCCCAGGCCCGGTGACAGTTCGGGGCCTCCCGGCCTGACCGGCGTGCTCGAGGGTGGCAGTTTTGAAGGGGCTTTTCAGAGCTTTGACTGAGAACCTGAAGCCCCTGGGGATCGCCTTTGGGATGGTGGCTCCCAGGACTTAGTGACACCGCAGGCCCCTTGCTCAGCGGGGGTCCTCGATTCCAGGTAGTCACATATTTCGGGGTATGTGACTGTGTGGGTGACAAAGTCGGCTTACCTGAAAAAGGGTCCCGTTCCGGAAGGTGGAATTCACTGTCACTTAAAACCAGAACTGGCAGTCATTTCAGGACGTTGATGGATTTTTTTCCCCTAATTTGAATTCCTCGATCACCCAGAAACTGGGGGGTGGGGATGACTTGGGGGTGGGGAGGGAGGCCCATCAGATTATTTGTTCACTTCAACAAACCAAAATGAAGAAAATTAATTAAATTGACCATTATGTTTAAATAACTTTTGCTCACTTACATGCCTCAAAAGTAACATAGGCCAGCAATTTTACCTTTTGTAAAGATCTAAAAGCATGACTAAAAAAGTAACATTGCAGACATTCACCAAAAGTTTTGTTTATTTAGTTTTCCTGAACTTTGCTACTGTAATTGGGGTGTAGGTTTTTTGTTTTTTGTTTTTTGCTTACTCAAGGACTGCAGGCAGAATGAGCAAATGCTTTGTTAAAAGGCAGTAAGTCTTAATGGGGGAGAGTTTCACCTTCCAACTTGCATCTCCCAATCTGGGCTGTTAGGGCTTCAGGTGGGCCAGGTGCTTTGTCTCTGGCTCTCCAGCCAGTGCGTGGGGACAGCCCTGGGCAGAAGGAGGGGAGACAGGGACACTGTCATCCTTGTCAGGGCGGAGCTTTGGAAGGTGGGGATACACTCTGCAAACCAGAGGAGTGCATTAGGAAGGAGTTGTCTGTCAGAGTTCTGATAATTGTGTGGGTTGGACAAGCCCGTTTTATGGAGCTGTCATGCATACCAGAAGACGGAAGCCGGAAACCCACCCCTGGGTGTCTCACCAGGCAAGGCCCGATTGGCATCATTGTTAGGAACATGGATTCTGGAGTCTGGCCGCTTCGGTTGAATACCTGCCCCGCCAGTTAATAACCCCGTAACCCTGAGTAGGTTCCTCAGCCTCTCCATGTCTCAGTTTTCCCATCCGTGAAGCAGGAATAAAGCCAGCTTCGTTTCGAAGAGTCAAGGAGAGTATGTATGAAGAGTGCTGGGTGTGATGCTTGACCCAGGCTTAGTAAGTTGTCTGAGTTTGTTTTGGCTGCCGTAGCAAACTAGGTGGTTTATAAACAACATACATTTATTTATCGCAGTTCCCCTCCCCCGGGTTGTAGACCTATTTCTCCAGTGTCTTCACCGTGGGGGAAGGGATGCAGGAACTCTCGGCAGGGGGAGGGGGGTTTCTTCTACAAGGGCTCCACCCTTGTGACCTAAGCACCTCCCAGAGGCCCAGCTCCAAACGCCATCACACTGGGGGGTCACGGTTTCTGCATGTGAACGTGGGGGCACAGATGTTCAGTCTGCAGCATCAGGGGCAGTTACGACTGTTTGTCATAGAGCCGGTTCCCCACTTGTGCAAGACCTGGGGATGGCCAAGTGCCACCCCACCTGAAGGCTGTTACACAACACCATCTGGACCAAGTATGGCCTTCCATTGTGTGCGTGTCTCAGCGAACTGTTTTGTGATTCTTGCCCCATGAGGTGCTTTGGGCTTCCTGAACTAGATAGAGGGTCTGCTTCCCACAGGGATCAGTGAGTTGGGTACAGCAGTCGGCGCTGAGGGCAGCCGTCTTGGGGTCAGATCTGTCCTGGAATGCTAGTGTCATTTAAATTTGTCCAGTACCGTGAGAGTGGCTTCCTACCACTAGTAAAATGTTCTCTCTTTTTTTAAAATGATTTTATTTATTTATTTTTAGAGAAAGGGGAAGGGAGGGAGAAGGAGAGGAACATCGATGTGTGGTTGCCTCTCACACACACCCCACTGGGGACCTGGCCTGCAACCCAGGCATGTGTCCTGACTGGGAATTGAACTAGCAACCCTTTGGTTCTCAGCCCGTGCTCAGTCCACTGAGCTACACCAGCCAGGGCTAGTAAAATGTTCTTACCAATCCTTGTTGTGTGAAGAAACTGAGGTGTGGATTTCTGCAAGAAAATAAAAACCACCCGTCGTGGAGCACTGTGTCTGGAGAGGCAGTCGTTTAGGACGTGTTGTTGACGTAGAATACACCTACACCCCTGGCCAGCTGGGTGAGTTCTCCCAAAGTAAGCACACCTACACATCCCGCGCTGGGGTCAAGAACCAGGACATGACCGTCGTCCCAGAAGCCCTGCCCGTGCCGTTCCCCAGACACTACACCCCCAGTGTAACCCCTGTCCTCAAGCACTGTTGTCAGGCTCAGCTGTTTTCACCCCTAGATTCTGTGAGGATGAACGTGGGCTGTGTAACACTGGAGGGGTGGAACCGGTGTTCTGATTCGAAGGCAGGCTCCCTTGGGGGTCGGAGAGAGCGCAGAGTTTCACAGTTAGACAGGTAAGGGTACATGATCACGGTGGAAGTGAAGTCCGGAAGGGGAGCAGTGCTTCCCATGGCAGCTGCACAGCACAGTGGGCACAAACGCAGGTGCCCGAGGGGCACAGACCAGGCCCCGGGTTTGAATTCTGGGTGTGGACTGTGTTGATCCCGGCCAATTACTGGACCTGAGGTAGCCTCAGTAGCCAGAACTCACTCATGGGGTTGTAATGAGGATGAACTCACGGGAAGATAACACGCTTAAAGCATTCGGCACAAACCCAGCCCATGGCAAGACCTGAATCAACTACCAGCCGCCTCCGTCTCCTGCAAGTGTCTGTGGGAACTCTGTGGGCTGCTCTCGTGCAGGGTCCAATCAACCTTACACTCCACTTTTCTCTTTGTTCAAGCTCAGGGTTTCAAAACCTCTTTGAAAAGGCCAGATGGTAAATACTTCCAGCCCGTACTGTCTTTGTCCCAATACTCGGCTCTGCCCTTGTGGCTACAAGCAGCCGCAGACAGCCCGTGCATGTCTGCACGTGGCTGTGATCCAGTAAACCTGTTTACCAGTTTGCAGGCAGCGGGCTGGTCTCGGCAGGACTATACGTGGACACGTGTGTGCACGCAGGAAAGTCCTCTCGAAGGTAGGCTGTGGACCACCTCCAGAGACGTTGGTGAGAGCGGCCCGTTCACCAGATCTCTGTTGTAACTGTCCTCGCCCATTTGGTCAGGCTTGTGGAGTGAATACGGACACTTGTCAGTCCCATCATACGTCCGTGTGTTGAGGTTTTCAGAAATACTGATCATCTTCCGTATGTCCCCGCCACCCTGGGCCCTAGGAGGGTAGTAGTGAGCAGGGCAGGTAAGATCCCTGGCCTATGGAGTGGGTGTTTTCGGTAGAAGGAGACGAGTGGTAGATTAGTGCCCAGACCAATACGAAGATGGTTTCCGATGTGACAGGTGTTACGCAGGCATCAGGCAGGAGAATGTGATGAATGATGGGCAGGGGAGTTTGCTGCGGATGACCGGTCAGGGGAGACATGCCTAAGGAAGGCGACATTGCATTCAGCAGGGGACACTGACTAGGACAAGAGAATGAGACATTATCCTAAGATAATGAGTAGTCGTTTTATTTTTTTAAGATTTTATTTATTTCTTTTTAGACACAGGAGAAGGAAAGGAGAAAGAGAGGGAGAGACAGACATAGGCCCTGACTGGGAATCGAACCAGCGACTTTTTGGTTCACAGGCCCATGCTCAATCCACTGAGCTACACCAGCCAGGGCCAGGAGTTGTTGTAAAGAGCTCACAAATAGCTCGGAAGCGTGTAAAAGAAAAAGTAAGCGATCCCTGTTCTCTGTCTCCTCAGCCCCAAGTCTGCTCCCTTTGAACAGGGTGACTGCACGAGTTTTGGTCAAGTCACTGTCCTTCAGGGGGTGTCGCTGGGCCGTGACAACCCTCCCTGGCCTGGGTCTCCCCGCTCCTCAGCCGGACTGCCGCACCAGTTTGGCTGTGGGCGAGGTTCCGTCTCTGGCCGGGTACACCCTGCATGGGGCAGGGGGTCTCCCAGTCGGGGTCGGCTAGTGAATGAGCAGCCATCCAGCTGAGCCTGTCGGAGCAGCTGCGAGGGGTGGGCTTCCCCTGGCCCCGTTTTTCCACTCCTTCAGAGCTCAGATCTGCCAGAAGGTTAAAAATGAGCTGGGGCCGCCCTGACTGGGTGTGGCACCCTGGGTCGGGCATTGCCCTACCAACAGAAGGGTCCCTGGTTCAGTTCTCGGTCAGGGCACCTGCCGTTTCTCTCGAACATCAGTTTCGCTCTCTGTTTCTCACTCCTTACCCTCTCTCTAAAAAGAAATAGATACAATTTAAAAAATAAATAAATGAAAATCAGGGCCACTCATTTCTGGAGAGGGGCTGGTTGGTGGTTAGGCATCCGTGGGAATTA
>PVKM010004335.1:0-13301 GCA_004027735.1 Carollia perspicillata
GAATAATGAAGTTACTCTTTATTCTTCCTTATTGAACACCTTTCTTCTCTGAGAATAACCCAATTCTTCTTCATTACTTTGATCAGTGTTGGCTTCCTTCAGATGCTTTGGATTTGTTTTTTTCTTACCTACTGTTACACTATTCTGTTTGTTAGTCACCCTCTTATATTAAAATTTGGTGGGGGGAGTAGTTTGCATTTCACTGATAATGGTAGTGGGTTTGAGGGTTTTCAGCTAACACATTGCTCTTCCCAGTTCATATACAGAGAGATCAACTTGGTTAAAAAATGGTACTTAAATTATTGATTACTTAGTGTATCTCTACCAAGATTGACGACAAGCTTTCCTTTCCTTTTGACTGATAGAAAAAAATTCAAATATATTAGTTTCAGGGATATAAGGACAGTTAAGTATGTAGGTAGATGGTATCAAGAAATATTTTGTTTCTGGTGTTATAGCACTAAATAAATATAACAGAACCCTGCCCAGGAGTAAGGTGTAAAATAGGAAGGTTAGAAAGAAAACAGATTGAGGGGCCAGAACTCCAGAGAGAGCTCAGGAGTAAAGGTTGCTAAAGACAGTGTGGAAGGTCTGGCCAGGACTGTTATGCTCGATCCCTCCTAATTTTCATAACATTAAAAATAATTGACTGCACATGTGTACAGTTTGGTTTTATTACTTAACTGCAATGTGACTATGGGATTAGAGGCACAAAATAATATAACCCTGGCCAAGTAATAAGATGATGGTGGTAGAATTGTAGGACTGAGCCAATAAACCAATGACAAATGCAGGTTATATGCTTACTGAAAACAACTGTTCATTCATTTTAAACTTTATTGAAAAAATGAAAGTAATGGCACTGCTGTTGGAAAGTGGTGTTTGTTGGTTGGTTTATGTTTATGGCAATGCCCTGTAACTCCCATAAGCTGAGTGTGAGAGTGTTCACTTTTGCCAAGGCTCTGATTTAGTTTCTCGGAAGACTTCGTGGAGTCATCTGCTTTAAGGTGGTAGTTGTATTAGAACAAGCTTGAACATTCATACTTCAAATATCTTTCCAACTCAAGGATACTATGTTAACTCGTACTTTCTTTTGCTTTACAGAAACTGTATCTTGATTATAAGAACTTTCCAGGTATCCATATTAATTTGAGGGGAGAAAAATAAAACTTACTTAGTCATTTATAATAGTCTTAATGTGTATAACTTCTATGTATGTGTATGTAACAGAAAAAAATGTGAAAATACGCAATAACATGAATATATAAAATATGTAATATGAATATATTTGCTATATAATTGTGATTTTCCCTCAATGTAGATATGCACAAGAGCAATGCTCTGAGTGATTGGGATATCCTCTTACTGGCTGAGGGACACGCCAGGTGTCTGACAGAGGCCTTGGTACTAATTTCTGCTATAAGGTCACGGATGGCTGTCAAGTTTATTTTCCTTACATGGCCCCTGTGATCTATCATCAGAGGGTTCTCTCTGCGTATTAACTCATTAATCCTCCTAGCAAACTTAGAAGGTAGTTGCTGTATTATCATCTCCAGTGTGCAGGCGAGGAAACTGAGATAAAGAGAGGGTGAGTGAGTTGCCCAGCTAGTGAAGCTGAACTTTGGATAGAACAGTCTGTCTCCACAGTCCAAGTTCTAAACCACTATCCTAGGTTTCTGTAGTTCTTTTTGAAAAGAAGAGCAAAAAACCCTAGATGCCTGCTTATTGAAACTACCTTCAGACTGAATTCTCTGCTGTGTTCAGAAGTTGGCTTAATGTGAAATAAATATCGCAGGATAATTCCAAACCAAAGCGTGCATCCTCATAGAAGGAGAATCTAAAGCCCCACAAATACAAACCAGCCACGTACGAGTGACTTGCTTTGGGAGAAAATACTGCCTTCTCAGAGTGATGGACTGTTGCCTGTCATGAGCACACTTACACAGACACAGTGCAGAAGAAATTGAGCATTGATTTTGAGCAGTTAAGTTCTGTGCTTACAGATAATTGACAGTCAAGAAAAATAGGGAGATAGAATAAATTAGAATAAATGCATTAGAAATTCAATATACATCTTTTATCGGCCTTGTTACTCAATTTGTCAAAATGCTTGCAAGCTGTCACAAAGTGTTTACATAGCATATTAGTTATCTGAACAATATATGTAGTTATCCGAACACTATATGTAGGTTTAAATCTTGGATCCATTAACCTACCACTAGATTTGTGACCTTGGCAAGATTGTTGACCTCTCTATGCCTCAGCTTCCTTACCTGTAAAATGAAGATGCTATTATTATTTCCTTCATAGGATTATTGGGAGAATTAAGTGAATGTGTATGTAAAATGTGTAGTGTAATGACTGGCATTTGGCAAGTACTAAGGAAGTCTTTGCTGTGATTCTTAATAATTAATTTCTATTTCACATAAAATAAGTGGTTACCACCTATAATATCTACAATAATCTTTGTTTATAAAAATTATTTTTTACTTTAATAGTCTCTCATTTGGCATAATAGCATGACCTTCTGCTCTATTCCAAATGCGGGAAAAAATAAATATACTAAGATATTAAGAGAGAGAAAACACTATTTTTTGGCAGTAAAAAATTGCCTTTTAAAATAAAATCTTGGGTTATAAACTGTATTCTGTTTATTTTATGGTTTACCACATTTTAGTGGCTTAAAAAGAAAAATAAAATTGTCTGAACAACAAATGCTTTCGGTCTCTTTTGGGGAAATAAAATGTCAAGATTTTATGGTTTAAAAGGAAGAAAAATTTAGGAGATCCAAGATGGCAGAGGAGTGAATGGAAGCTACACTAACCTCCTCCCAGGACCAATCTGGAATTACAGCTAAATTGTAGAGAAGTCATCCTGAGTAACCAACTGAACACTAGCTGGAGAGAGGCATTATAACACAGACAGACAGAAGAAAACACTTCACCACAAGGAGACTGGTAGAGAGTGCAGAGGAGATGCAAGAGCGTGGGTGGGCTCCCCATGGATGGCAGCTGAAGTTCCAGAGGGATATTTCAGTGGCTGGGGGGTTCCCCTTGAGAAGTTTGGGGTCTAAACCCCAAGCTGGGCTCTCTAGCCTATAGCACCAGAACTGGAAAGGCTGAGATAATATTCAGTTGTGAAAAGTAGCAGGGTTTCTGTATGCAGTGGAGAGAGGGCTTGAGACAGAGAGAGTCTCTTAAAGGGCCAACACACAAGATTCCATTTGCAGCCACTAATCCTAGGCTCTGGCAGTGGGAGGGCAGAGTAGACTAGAGATGCTTGAGGAGAGTCTGGGGTTGGTGGCTCTGGGAAGAGAAGTGAACATTTAGCCTCCAGAATCTTTGTGCTGAGACATTCCCCATACAGTAGAAGCCATCTTTCTCAGACATAGCATTCTTCTCCAAGAGGCATCAACCTGAGAAAAAGAAATGTCTCTGCCCATAGAAATGACTCTATTCCCACCTTGTGGAAATTAAATCAAGCAGCTGATTACAGCTTGAGGCTATATCACTGATCAGTTCAACAATTAAGGCAGAATTCTGGGAGCTGTATGAGACTTCAGTTGATCCTCCCCTGACCCAGTGCTGATAAAAGCAAGACTTGGTCCGCATTCTTTGTGCACACAAACAGACCCAGTAGAGGGAGCCACATGCTGTGGATCGCTGACAGCTCTGAACAGATCGGCCAGGGCCGTTCACAGCAGTGTGACAAAGACCTACAACAGAGTGTTTGAAGACCTCTCTAATACATAGAAACAAATACAAAGAAGCAGCCAAAATAGGAAGACAAAGAAATGGACATAAAAGGAAAGAACGAGAGAATTCTCCAGAAGAAGGGATAGATGAAATGGAGGCAAGCAATTTATCAAATAGAGAGTTTATAGTAATAATTATAAGGATACTCAACAGCATGAAAAAAGACATAGAAAACATAAAAAAGGACCAGTCAGAAGTAAAGAATGCAATATCTGAAATAAATAATACACTGGCAGGATTAAATAGTGGGTTAGATGAAGCAGAGGATCAAATCAGTGATTTGGAAGATGAAGTAGGAAAAAGCACCCAGGCAGAGCACAAAAAGAAAAAATAATTTTAAAAAATGAGGAGAGCTTAAGAAATATTTTGCTCTACATGAGGCATAACGACATCTGCATCATGGGGATATCAGAAGGAGAAGAGAGAGAGAGGGAAGGATCAATAATCCATTTGAAGAAATTGTGCCCCACCCTGTATGCTATGCTTTTGCTTATACATACATATCCATGATGAAGCTAATTTATAAATTAGACACACTGAGAGACTGTCGATAACCAATACTAAAATAGAGCAATTATTTAAAATACTGTATAGAAGTTATGTGAATGTGGTTTCCCTCTCCCTCTCTCTCAGAATATCTTATTGCACTGTAGTTGCCTCTTCATGTTCAAGAATCACATTCCTGGTCCTCTTTGGCATATCCAAATTGCCAACGTCACTACCATTGCACTTTGGGGACATTATTAAGTAAAATAATGTTTACTTGACCACAAGCTCTGGGATTCCTCAATAGTCCATCTGATGACCAAAATTGCTACCAAGTGACTAGCAGGTTTGGGAACATATGCCACACAGATGGATGAGTCATGTCCTGCGGACAGGACTCACAAGAGTTTATCACCTTACTCAGAGTGGCCCACAATGTAAAACTTATGAACTGTTTATTTCTAGAATTTTTCATTTAACATTTTTGGACCGAGGTTGACTTCCAGTAACTGTAACCACAGAAAGTGAAACCATGGATAAGGGGGTTGGTTCTGAAATTATTTTGATAGAAAACTTTTCTAATTAAGTTGAAGTTTGTGGTTCAAAGACTTTAGATACCTGGAAGACTGAGCGGCAACCTGACAGGATAAAACAAATAATTTTTTTCTAACAAAGACAATACATATTTTTTTACTATATAAATTTTGTTTTTTTAGTTTCAGTTTTTAAATGAATTTTTTTAGAGTAGGTTTAGAGCAAACTTAAGTGAAAGGCACACAATTTCCTATGCAATACCCCATCTCTCGCATGCACAGCCTCTTCCATTATCAAAATTCCTGACCAGAGTGTTACAGTTGTGACCAATTGATGAACCTACATTGACACACCCTTATCACTCAAAGTCCACAGTTTACAGTAGGGTTCACTCTTGACATTGTGCAGTTTATGGGTGTGAACAAATGTATAATAACATGGATCTATTATATAGTATTCTGCAGAATAGTTTCACTGTCCTAAAAAGTCTTCTGTGCTCTCCCTAGTCATTTCTCCCTCCTCCATCCTCTGGCAACAGCTGAACTTTTTACTGTCTTCATAGTTTTGCCTTTTCCAGGATGCCAGATAGTTGGCATTATATCGTACGTAGCCACTTCTGATTAGCTTCTATCACTTAGTAATATGCCTTTAAATTTCCTCTCTGTCTTTTCTAGTTTGATCATTTTGTTTAGCTTTCAATAATATTTTATTGTCTGGATGTAAAGAGTTTATCCATTCACCTACTGAAGGACATCTTGGTTGATGCCACATTTTGGTAATTATGAAAAAAGCTGCTATAAACACCCAGTGCAGGTTTTTGTGTAGACATAAGTTTTTAACTCATTTGGGTAAATGTCGAGAAGTATAATGGTTGCATCATATGGTAAGAAAATGTTTACTTTTGTAAGAAACCACCAAGCTGTCTTTCAAAGCAGCTGTACTATTTTGCATTGCCATCGGCAATGAATGGGAGTCTCTGTTGTTCCACATTCTCACAAGCATTTGGTGTTGTCAGTGTTTTGCAATTTTGTCGTCCTGATAGGGGTGTGCTGGTATCTTGTTTTAATTTGCAATTCTATGATGACTTATGATATGGAGCATCTTTTCATATGCTTGTTACCATCTGTATATCTTCTTTAGCGAAGTGACTTCAGATGTTTTGCCAATTTTTTAAATCAGTTTGTTCATTTTCTTACTGTTGGGTTCTAACATTTCTTTATATGTATTGGATAACAATTCTTTATCACATGTGTTTTTCTGGCAAATATTTTCTCCCTGCCCGTGGTTTGTGGTTTCATTGTCTCAACAATGTCTTTCACGGAGCTGAAGTTTGTAACTTGAACAAATTTCAAATTATCAATTATTTCTTTCATGGATAGTAGATCCATAGGTCTCTTTTTTTCTTCTGGTTTCTTTATAATTTCTTCCTTACCTTTGATATCCTAAAGTTTTAAAATGAAATGCCTATGAATGGATTTGTGATATTATCTTGCTTAGTGTTCTCTGAAATTTCTGGTTCTGTGGTTTGTTTGTTCAATAATTTTGGAAAAATCTTCATTTTTACTTCAAATATTTCTTCTGCTCCTTTTCTCTTTCTTTTTCTGGTATTCCAATCACATGGATGTTACTCCTTTTGAAATTGTCTCAGTTCTTGGTTGCTTTGTTTGGATTCTTTTTTTTTTTCATTCTGTTATTTTGGTTGCACTTCAGATTGGGAAGTTTGTGTTTCTCCATCTTCAAGCTTATTGGTTCTTTCTTTGGCCTTGTCTAGGCTACCAATGAACCCATCGAAGGTATTTTCATTTTTATTACGGTGTTTCTTACTTCCAGTATTTGCTTTTGAATCTTTCTTAGAGTTTTCATCTGTCTGCATACATTACCCATCTGTTCTTGCATGCTGTCTGCTTTTTTCATTGTAGTTCTTCACATAGTTATCATAGCCATTTTAAATTCCCTGTCTAGTAATTCAAACATCTGTGTCATACCTGAGTCCAATCTTACTTCTTGCTTTCTCTTTCCACTGTGTGTTTTCCCCATTTAGCATGCCTTGTAATTTTGTTGTTGTTGAAACCTGGATATGACATGCTCAGTGATACAAACTGGGGTAAACAGGCCATTAGTGTGAAGTTTTATATTAATCTGGTTAGATGTTGAGCTATTTTTAATTTTTGCTGTGGTGATAGGTGCCAGAGGCTTCAAGTTTGTCAAGTGTCCTTCTTTTTGTCTTACCTGCTGACTTTGGGCTTTCTTAAGGCTCCTCATTAGAGAGAGTCTGCGTCTCACAACTCTTTCAGCTGTTACCACATTGGAGCCCTGTGTGTGCATGGTGAAAAGTCTTGCAAAGGGGGAAGCATTTGATACTCTTTGGTTAAACCTCCATTTTTAATGGGCCTTCAAAGTGTTTTATGGCCATATCCCCTCTTTGGTGAGATATACCCTACCTCCAGGTGAGATAAAACTGGGAAAGTTTCTCCTCCTGGAGAATCGTCCTTTGTTAGGGAAAATGGGCTAGCTATACTTTATTTTTTAAAAGATTTTATTTATTTATTTTTAGAGAGAGGGGAAGAGAGGGAGAGAAACATCAATGTGTGGTTGCCTCTCATGTGCCTCTTAATGGGAACCTGGTCTGCACCCCAGGCATGTGCCCTGACTGGCAATCTAACCCGTGACCCTTCGGTTTGCAGGCCAGCACTCAATCCACTGAGCCACTCCAGCCAGGGCAATGGAGTAGGTACACTTTACAATGATTATCCTTCCTACCCAGACAGACTCGGTAGTAATCTTTCTCTACTTTTCACCAGGAGTACCTGGTGACATTCCTGGTGACAAAGTCTTCAAGTGTTTCTCACTTTCATTCTATCCATATATTTTAGTCTCCATCATTTTGTCAGGTTACATGTAACTTTGCTACTAGTTTATATTTCTGGTTGAGTTTGTTCCAGGTAAGCATCTCATCTCTGAATCTTGGGTTCACCTGTTTCTCCAGATTTCAAGGTGGCAATTTTTCCTGTGATCCCAGTTTTCTGATTAGCCCCCAGGAGTAATTGATTTTCAATTTGTTCAGCTCTTTCTTGTTCTAAAAATAGTTGGGATGACTTCCAAGTGCTTCGCATGTTGGAACTAAAGCCAGAAGTCCCTGTGATAGGCTTTTATGGGTAGTATGCACTTAATGTGGGATGAGAAATAGAATAGGGAGAGGATTTTCAATCTTGGAATGAGTGACCTCAGAGTTATTTTGATTGAGGAAATTTTCAGAAGTATTTTGAGGGCAAATTCAACACTGTCTGTTGTGCGGATCTTAACAAGAGAAGTTTGCATGTGCAGTAGCCTCATAAAGGTGGAAGCAGGATTGCTCACAGAAACACGATCTCTTCCTCAAGAACGAGATAGCCATACCTTGTATGGCCATCACATTGATCATTGAACTCACATGGCCAAGAGATCAAAAACTGGGTAAATGTTAGGAGGGAACATTTATTCCCTATTTCTGTTTCCTTCCAGGCAGCTTCATTAGGTTTATACCCAGGGTCTCTCTCTGCCTTTTCACTCTTCCCCAGGGATGGAACAATAACTCTCCCTTGATGAATTTGGGAGAGAAACCAGGTAAGTATGGTTTGACTTTGACCTTTTATTCCTCTTGGGAGACAGTTGCCTGAAGAATGTTCTCATTCTGTTTTGCTCCTTCAAGCTGTTTTAAAGGGGAAGCCAAGAGTGGCCCTGTGTAAATCTGTAACTATGGCAAATCTGGCTATTCCTGGCTTTGCAATTAAAAACTTGAAATCACCGCACACCTCGGCTATTTCATCCAATCTAAGCTGTATCAGTAATAAAAGGTACATTTAGATTTTTACCTGATTGACTATTAGTTTCAACAGACTTCATTTTCGAATAGTTTTGATTTACAGAAGAGTTGGACACATGGTATAGATAGTTCCTATATATATCTGACACCGTTTCTCCTATTCTGAACATCTCACATTACCATGGTGATTTTGTTGCAACTAAGAAACAAACACTGGTATGTAATTAGTAACCACAATCCCAAGTTTATTCAGATTTCACCAGTTTTTCCTCTAATACCCTTTTATTGTTTCAAGATCAAATTAATCAATCAATCTAAAATAGTTCCTCAGACATCCCTTGTCTTACATGACCTTTACAGTTTTGAGATGGTGAAGTATATTCCTCTCATGGTTAGACAGGGGTCATGGACTTGAATGGACTTGAGTAAGAATAACACTGAGGTGAAGTGCCGCCCTCATCACATCATGTCAGGGGTGCATACTATCAATACGACTTATCACTGATGTTATAAACCTTAATCATCTGGCCAAGGGGACGTTTCCAGGTTTAACCCCTGTATCGTTATTCTTTCCACTCCCCTTCTCTATACTGCACTTGATGGAAATAAATCACTAATCACAGTTCACACTCAAGGAGTTATTTAAAAATATTTTTAGTTTAACTTGCAATTAGTTTATAAATTAGGCAGAACAGAGAGTTGATATTTCTCAGACCACCAGAAATGCCAACATTAACAAATATCTCCCTGCAAGATTAGTCAGGAGAACAGATCTAGTAAGTGGACAGAAAGGGCATTGTGGAGAGAAGAGAGAGAGTGGCTTTGTGGCTGGGGGGGTTCTCTGAGGTGGGCAACTGGCCAGAGAGTGGAAAGGGATGCACAACAGGATCTGGGGGCTAGAACCAAGGGGACAGGCAGATGTTCCCAGGGGAGGATTTTGGTCACTGAGCATCAGCTGAGGAGTAAGTACATTTGCCCACACCGCAGCAGGCAATCAGTTGCTCAGTGGGCTCCACAGTTGAAAAAAAATACATTTTCCTGTGTTGATTTATATGAAAACTCAATGTTCTTTTGGTTGTTTCCCCACATGCATGTGTGACTGATGGCCAGGAAGAACCAAATAAATTAACTTTTAAGGGCAACCTCAGCCGCTGGGTCATCTTTGCTAAAGAAAGACAAGTGGGTGTGTGAAAAGACAAATTAAAAAGCTTCTGCTGTCAACAAGTTACATCAGTTTAGATCAAATACCAAGGAAACTAATTTAATTTTGCACTGTTTCCATCCTAAAGCTCTTTCACTCAGTAGGTTATTGCTGCTATAAAACTGACGTTATTAATAGCTTCTTCAATCAATAAAAAAATGGAGGCTTAAAGGTTGTAGAATTCTTATTTTCAACTTAGACTTTTCCAACTAAAATAACCTTAATTTGTATACTTTTCTTCAATTATCATATAGCTATCTTTTAAATTTTATATTTGAAAAATGTATCTGAGAAGGATGGGTTCATAGACGAGAGGGAAAAATCACTTATGTATTTCAGGATAACAAATAAATAGTTTGATGTGCTGAACCCTGAAACATTAAATTCTCTGGACCTGCCCTTATTTTTCTATTTTATTCCTAAAGTCTTTGAAGAAGATAATTAAATGTACATGTATTACTTTCCTCATGCTTATATTAACATTCTTGATTATATAAGTAATTCGTGCCCATTGTACAAAATTGAGAAACACAGAATATTGGAATGAAGACTATCCTAAAACTATTGATTTTCAATCAATATTTATGAAGCTTCTATTATGACACTTCTCTCAGTGCTAGAGATACAGCAGTGAACAAAACAGAGGAAAATTCATACCTTCTTATAACTTTCATTCCAGTGAAAAGCAACAGACCACAAAAAAAAAGTAATATGTGTAATAAACGTAATACATGGGTGTGGGGGAAGCCAGGAGAGAGGGATGGGGGTTCATGGAGAGCGTGGGGGAAAGTAGAGTATTTGCAAATAGGGCCATGGAGGAAACCTTACTTAAAAACTATTGGAGCAAAGAATTGAAAGAGTTGAGAGAAAGAGCCAGGTGTAAGCCTGAAGCAAGGACATTCTCTGCAGAGCAAACAAGTACAAAAGGCCCTGAGGTGAGGTTTTTACTGAGGTGAATTGGGAAGCATTAGAGGGTTTTAAGCAGAGGAGAGATTTAATGAGTTAACTTTTTAAAGGATCACTTTGGCTGCTCTGTAAAAACGGATTTAACAGGGGCAGAATGAAAGCAGGGAGACCAATTTTATGGCTCTTGACTGGCGGAACCAACAAGGTATCCTGAAAATTAGTGGAGCCGAGGTCAATGACAGGTTTTTTCACCATTGTTTCATGGTCTTTAATAATGTTCTAGTTTATATTTAGGTGACAACTTTTAATTCTAGGGCATTTATGCTTGGTTCATTTTTCAGTCAACTGAAATAACTATTTTTTTCCATGATGGTTATATGGTATATTTTCTGAGTTTTTCCATCATTGAGAATATTTTTTAAGTATAAAGACAACACAAAGCCAACTTGGTTAGACATACAGTTTTTAATCACTGTCTTACTTAGTACTACAGATAACACTCTATTGACTTTTTGGCAAAGCATAAATTTGTTCGTGTGTGTGCTATTTTCTGGCTTGAGTGTACACAGGATTTTCTTTACTTAGAAATACAAAACAAATTGCCAGTATACTTCTAAACTTGGTCTTTTGAATTTTGAGTGGAATTAAAATTAAATTTGAATGGAATTCAGATATTTCTGTGAACCTGCATATATTTACATACAAGAATTTCATCACAGGACTTTTTCTTCTATTTTTTTTTATTATTGTCTTTTCTGTAAGTCATCTGATATATTACTAGTACCTATGGTCTGACATTGTCATGATTCAACCTCATTTTATTCTCTTTGTTAGTTCTACTATTTATGGGCAACCTCACAGACTTTGCTCTCTGTGGAACAATTAGTGTTTTGTAGTATCGGATTTACCCTTTGGTCATGCCATTGAAGTTTACAATCCCACTGTTGTATTTATAGTTTCTTTGTAATATGTTTGGGGGCAGACTTTAATGAATCCATGAGTCATAAGTTTGGACCCAGAAAACCTTGGACAAAGATTGCCCTCCTTCACTTTATCCATCTCCACATGCAAAGCTTTCAAGTCCCCAGGGCAAAAGAAAATAGAAAACCCCCAGTTATATCATCAGTAGTGGTCAAGGCCCACATCTACCAACAAGGTCCATTAATCTTGTTAAGACTTAACTGCCACCCCCCCACCACACCTGTCCCCACACCCACCTGCCAGACAGCAGGAGAGGAGCAAAGTAGGCCTGTGCGGAAGAGCATATGGCTGGGGAGCCTTTTCAAGCCCTGCTCACTATCATTTCTCTAAGACCTGCAGAGTGGTTTTACACTGCTTTGAGAAACTGGCCGAAAAAAACCTGGGAAAGGATCTTATTCTCTCTCAGTTTTCTCTGCCCAACTTTTTTTTTTTGTTAAAAAGAAATCTGTAAACATAGATATTTCCCCCAATTAAAAATTAGTGATAAAAATGTCTGCACAGAGAAATAGCTCAGAGCTGACTCAGCCATTTGATGAGCTGATTTCAGAAATAGCATTTTATTTATTTATATGTCTTGTAGATTTCACACATCGTGAAAAGAGGTAATGACTAGCAATATGATTCAGTCCAGGAAAATGTTTCTACCATGACATAGCCCTGCATGTCGCCTGTCTCCTAGTGCTCTAATGCTGCATTCCTTTCATGTTTTTTAGTGGCTTTCCGGTCCTGTCTCAAGAAGGCCATGTATTTTCTAATCCAATAGAAGATACCAAACATTTTTCTAGAATTTTCTATGTACATTTCTTCTTTTGATTCTCTCCCCGTTGTATCATTTGCTATGTTTTTGTTTTACTCATCCTCAAGTAACAGCAAACAGATAGAGCCTGAGAATCTGCCAATGGAGTGTTTTTTGCAGAGTGCCAGCGCGTCGCCTTGGGTGCCCTTCTGTCTACTTGGCTAATCAGTTCCCTACTCATTCCACAGCTGGAAGGCAGATAAATGGGCTAGTTGCTAGCTCAGTATCCAGTATCTTTCATTTGTCTTACCTTTTCTGGCCTAAAATAAGATGATCTTCTACCTCCACTATCTGAACAGATGGGATGCACAAGATACCACATTTTCCAGTATTTTCTGCTACCAGATGTCTTCCATCTTTGCCCCTATGCACCACCCTACTTTTGGGGACTATGCATTCCAGTCTGTAATGTCTCACTGCATGTCTCACACATAATCTTACATCCTGCCATTTTTCCACTTACCACCATCACTGAATGCAGGTGGACAGAGGTACATGTGAGAGAAGCCAGATGCGAGATTTTGATTTGCTCAAAAGCAATCTCCATGAACTAGAGGAACATAAACTATTTTTCCCCTACACTTTTAAGTGCCCTTTAAAGATGTATGGCCCTCATTTGCTGCTCCTGCTGACACTGCCACAGACTTGGGCACCTATTTTTACACAGGCTTTTTGACCTAACTATCATTTTGATATATTCCCCAAAGTGGAAGAATCATACTGCCGCTCTATCTTTAATGTTTGGGGAACCTCCATACTGTTTTCCACAATGGCTGAATTAATTTGCAGTCCTACCAACAGTGATTCTCTGGGATTCTCTTTTCCCCACATCCTCCCAGC